>JAMJFZ010003544.1:535000-592500 GCA_026225945.1 Cricetomys ansorgei
GCATGTGCTATCAGTAGAACACCTGAGGAGTTCTGAGAGAATAAATACACCTGAGCTCAGAGCTTGGGGTTCCACTGTCGATGGAGTATGGCACTGGTCAGGACGGTGGTTCCCTCTGCTGAGGTCTGGAAGGGTTTGCATCTATGAGAATGCCTCTGTGTCTTCTTTGCTGAGCTGGCCCAGCAGCCTAACTACTACAGAGTCTTCCTGCAAATTCTTTCCAAAGCTATCCCCCCCCGCTTTTTTTAAGCAGGCTCTCACCATGTAGCCCAGGCTGGGCTCAAACTTGGGTCCTCCTGCCTCCATCTCCTGATTATTGGAGTGTACCACCCCCCCCCCACCCCCACCCCCAACTGCACCCCCATCCCCCACCTCCAACCCCAACTGCACCCCCATCCCCCACCTCCAACCCCAACTGCACCCCCATCCCCCACCCCCAACCCCAACTGCACCCCCATCCCCCACCCCCAACCCCAACTGCTTCTCTTTTTAGAAATAAAAGTTTCAACACATTGTGAGTTTCTGAGATTTGTTTGGGAGTTTATCTAAAAGAGTCATGTTGATATTTTGACAAACTGGCTTATTTCTGCTTCCCAAGTTTCTCACTGGGTTTATATTTTGAAAAGAGCTTTAACTCAGAGACATGGGTCTCTGAGGTAGAAGCTGTGAGGCAGAGACACCACGGAGGCTACGTCCCCTCTCTGTCTGTCTGTATCGACTCCTTCCAGCACCGGGGACTCCCGTGCTCCTCAGAAAGTCCCAGGGCTCGGCTGTGACTGGGAAGTCTTCGTCTGTTACGGCATCTCCCACGTAACTCCAAGATGGCGATGGGTCTTAAAAAGAGCCAGACAGAAGTTCAGTCCCAGCCTCACACGAAGGGCAGAAATGCCTCCGCAGCGCCCTGCCTCTCTCCCCCAAAGCCCACATCTCCTCTCCTTTGTTCTCCTTCCAGCCAATGGGAGACAGCCACCCTAACCCTTCTCCAACTGTTCCTCCCTTTCTAAGACCCCTTTATTTTATTTATTTATTTATTTAGGTTTTTCGAGACAGGGTTTCTCTGTTGTAGCTCTGGCTGTCCTAGAACTCACTGTACAGACCAGGTTGGCCTCGAACTCACAGAGATCCGCCTGCCTCTGCCTCCCGAGTGCTGGGATTAAAGGCGTGCACCGCCACCACCCGGCTCCAAGAGCCCTTTAAAACCAGCCACCTCTGTCTCTATCCAGAGGCAGCCTTTGTCCCTCAGAGCAAATGCCCCTTATTCCTTGTCCCCTCCTCCACCTTGTCCCCCATCCCCCTGTCCCCTGCCCTTTGTCCCATTGGGGCAAACACATATCCTTTGTGCTAGAATCTGATGTCTGGGTGTGTTCCGTGCAGAGGTCCTTTCCCCGTCCTCAGTGGCTTCTTGATCAGCAGAGGGGGTTTGGAAGTGTAAGGGGCAGGCAGAAGGACACCCCCGGAAAATCACCAGGGCTCGAGATGGATGCAAAAGCAGGAGGTTTATTAACCAACGCGTTGGGGTCAACTCTCACAGATTCCTCAAGTGAAGAAAGGAGATCTACCTTGAGAAGCTTCCAGCGTGGGTTTTTAAAGGGAGCAGGAGATCTCTCTGATTGGCCAGAACCCAGGCACTGGATTGGCTCGTTAAATGTTACCTGGCAACAAGGATTTCTGGGAAAGTGAGTACTTGCCATTAAACAGAGAGGTTTATGGGATAGTAGTACTTGACCTTAAATAAAGAAGAGATTAGTTTACCACTTTACCACTAGGGGCGCTGGGCTTTCATTAGCATCTTCAGCAAGTGACATCCAGGTCAGGCTGACCCGCAGGGAGCTGGTGGCAGTGGCTCTTACAGAAGGGAGGCCATGGGGCAGCTCTTAGGTTCAAAGGCTCAGATCCAGGAACCTGAGGTCTTGAGGATAGTGCTCCAAAGACGGTCGGTGCTGACCACACCCAAACTCTTTGGAGACAGCATCTCACTAGGTAGCCCAGGATGCCCTTGAACCTACCACCCAGCTGCCGCAGCCTCCGGCGTGCTGGATTACAGGTGTGCCCTACCAGATGGGGTTGACCTGTCTCTCCTGGCCTCTGCTTCTTTCCACATGTGGCCCTTGCTCTCTCTGGCCTCAGCAGATGTGACTGGGGCAGGGATGGGGGTGAGCTCATGGTTGCACACCTGCAACATGTTTCTGTGTATTCTCAAAAAAAAAAAAAAAAAAAAAAATTAGGGTGCAGACTGGTAAAGGAGAATGGATTTATTTAGTTTGCCCAAACAGGGAGGGAAAGGCTCTTCCTCCTCTCCTCCTTTCCCACAGCAGTGTGATGATTTCCTAGGAAAGATGAAGCAGAGCCAGGAAAGCGCAGCTGTTAACTGTGAGAGGAGCGACTTATGGGACTCTTCCTGGGAGTAGAGCTCTCTGGTTAGCGCCTGGGACTTCAGTATATGGGGTTCCAGATGGGTATTTTGACATTTGGGGACCCATTGTTTCAATGCTCTGGTAACGGAAGGGAGGTGAATGAAAACGAAGACGCGACCGACGCGACGGTTGAGGAGAAGGTTTTTATTGTAGAAATGAGGGAGAGCGCAGACAGAGGCCTCCGGAAGGGTCCAGAGCAGGGAGAGAAAGTAGCTGATTGCACATGGCAGGCAGAATAGACCTGGCCATGAGAAGTGGTGGGGGCAGGAGAGAGGAAGAGAAGAGAGGAGAGAGGGCCAAGGCGGGGAGGGGGGGGGGGTGTGGGGGTGTGGGGGTGTGGGTGTGTTGGGGGGTGGGGGGCAGACAGGGGAGACAGAGAGAGAGAGGGGGGAGGGGACCAAGCGGAAAAGAGAGAACGCATGGCCAAAATGGCTGGGTTATTATAGGAATCAGAAGTTGGGGGAAGGGAAGCACAGCTCAGGGACTGGAGAGGTTGACGGTAGGGGGCGGGGCGAGAAGTGCTGGGCGGAGCCAGGACTCGAAGAGGGCACCAGGCTGTGGAGTTAAGCCCACCCAAGATCCAGGATGACTGCTTAGGATTCTTAACCAATCAGTCACAAGCGCAAAGACCCCCGTTTCTAAGTAAGTCCGCACCTCGGGTTCTGGGGAGACATGAGAGCTATAGGAAGACGCCGTGCAGCGTCGTGTGCAGAATAAACCGAACACAAGCGAAGTGGCCTCAGAGGAGTCAGCCGGACGGAGGACTAGAGAAGACCTTGGCCCTGGCCTAAGTATTTCTGCCAAAGGCCACCAGAGGGCGCCCAAACCATTGTTTTTAAACAAGGTTCTGGCCACCAGGGAGCGCGGTCACCCAAGACGGAAAGTTTCAAGTTTCAAGCGGGAAGTGAGAAGGGGTAGTAGGGGAGACTAAAGGCAAAGCTGTTTCTGCCCTCCTTCCCTTTTTCTCTTCCTTCCTTTAAAAAAAAAATGTTTTGAGACAGATCTCATATAGCCGAAGTTGGCCTTGAACTCATGAAGCGGAGACTAACCTTGAACTTCTAATCTTCCTAAGGCTGAGGTTCATAAGTGTGAGGCTAGCCTAGGCAACATAAGAAAAATCTTTCCTGAAATAAATAAACATTGGGAATACGCTATTAAGAACTGTACTCATCTTTGCAACAGACAGAGACTGCTACACAAAACCACGGTCAATCAGTATGCAGAGCTGTGGAGCCCAGACCCAGGGTCGTCCACTGAACACCCCTGAACCTAAGGCTCGGGGAGCGTTGTCCGATAGGAGGCAGAGAGATTTAACATCCGGAGCTATATCCGTAAAGTTTTACCCAGACATGAGCAGCAGGACAATGAAACCAATGGACGTGCCAAATGGGATGGGGAAAACCCACGGGGCCTCAACCCCACACAAAGAATGACAGGCAACTGAGGGAAGCTGGGAGCGGGAGAGGGGCCCTCCCCTAGGAAGAGCACGCTAACAGGTTGTCTAGTGCCAAGCAGTCAGCACTGAAAACAGACGCGTAAGACTATACCAGCTGAACAGGTTACACTCTGGAACCTGTATGTATACACATGTATGTATGTAGTAGCAGTTACAGTGAAAAAGGAGGTCATGACTTTGGAGGTGAGTGGGGAGGGGTCCACGGGAGGACTTGAGGGAGGGAAGGGAAGGGAGCGATGTTGTGGTTCAATCGTAATCTCAGAGCTTGAAAAAAAAGAATTGCATTCAAAACCCAGACTAGGGGCTGCGGATGTAGCTCAGGTGTTAAACACGCAGCGGGCAGGAGGCCCTGGGTTCCATCCCCAGCCTGAGTAGAACGTGGTGTGGAAGTGCGTGTCTGTAATCCCAGCCCTCGGGAGGCAGGGGCAGGAACATCAGGAGTTCAAGGCCCTCCTCAACCTCGTACTGGGTATGAGGAGATTGTGTCTCAAGCAAAAATGAAAAAGAAATCATAACAGAGGTAAAAGTCAATAGTGTATGCAAATAACCGCCCAAGGACTGAGGTTGTGGCTTTATGGCAGAAAATGTGTGTGGCAGTGTGGCACGGGAAAGTCCTGGGTTCAATCCCGGCACCAAACAAAACCAAAGCTCAATATTTAATAATAATAATAATAGTAACCCAACCCAGCCCTGCTGTCCAAGATGGCCACTGCCCAAAGGCATCTCTTGCTCAGCGTTTAATGTCTCTGCGCCATTGTAGCTTGGCACCAGCAGATTTAACTGAGGCCCAAGTTTGTGTTGACAGAGGGCTAAGGGTGCCACTGTCAAAGGTCAAAGGTCACGAGGCATTCGCTGGCCTTCCATATTGGCGATGGCTCTGTGTGGAAGATTTGTTGCCCGAAGATAGCTGTCTCATCTCCCAGACGACACACTGTCCAGCCTCCCACTGGAAAAGGGCCTAATGCTGCCCCTTACCCCATGGGGTTGTTCCAGTGTGTAGTCCTTCCGGTGGAATCCTCCCCCCACATGCGTGTCCTCGCCGCTGGCCCCTTGGCTGGAGTCCAGGGCTGCCCGTGGCACCGGAGATGAGGGACACGGGGTGTGTGTGTGTGGGGGGGGGTGGGCTGTGGGTTTACGGCATCCTACCTTGCCTTTGGCGGACTTTCGGTGAGTCAGATGAGTACAGAAACTTGGGACATGCTTCGGGGGCGTCTCCACTTTTAAGTGGTCTGTGGGGTACATATATAGGGCCACAGCAGGGGTGCAGCCGGTGACCCCAAGAATGCCCATTGGGTGGGACACCCTATGTTGGGAGTGGCCTTGCCTGTGCGTGGAGTTTGAGTCTGTGTGTTCCAGCCCGCAGGGCAGAGAGGCATGTTTGCTTCGTGAAGGTTCAAATCTAAATTTAGCTGGGTTCTGACCAGGGCTAAGGGGTGACGTGGGGTTAACGGCGAGCTTCAACTCACTATGAGCCCTTGGACAAACCCCCACACCAGCTGACTCCAGAAATAATCTGCCCAGCTAGAAATGGCCTGGAAGCCCTAAACTTTCTGCAATAGGCATAGACCATCGATCTTGGATCTGCCATGCAGTTGGAAAGCCTGGGGACCCTGTGAAGGAGCCATGGGACGACACACTAGGGGCATGTTTGTGAACACACAGTGCTTAAAAGGAGAACATCATTCTATTTTATTTTATTTTATTTGCATGAATGCCCTATCTGCATGTACACATGCATGCCAGAAGAGGGCACCAGACCCCGTAATACATGGTTGTGATTCACCGTGTGGTTGCTGGGAATTGAACTCAGGACCTCTGGAGGAGCAGTTAGTGCTCTTAACTGTTGAACAATCTCTCCAGCCCAAGAACAACATTCTTGAAAGTGCCCTAGGTGCAGCATTGGACAGGGTCCCAGTGTTTCCCTGACCCATCAAGGTCTTTGGGAGCAGAGGCTGGTGGCGACATGGCGTGGTGCCCATGGCTTCTGAGACACTGGCTGCTGGTCTGAGGTGCAGTGATTCATGCCACAAGCAGAATCACTGTGTGCTGTGTGCTCCCACTGGCTGAGGAGGGTGGGGGCCGTGTGGCCTGTGACTCAAGTGGCTCTGGAAGAACAGGAGACTGGAAACATCTGGCTTCTAAGGCCGGAGCTCTGGCCGGCTGATCTCTGGGCGCACAAAGCAAGCCCTTCAGCCACAGGAAGAGGCCCTGGACCTCCTTGTGCCTGTCGGCGGAGGCTACAGACAGCCATGGCGGTGGACAGGGCCCAATACAAACAGCCGCCGGAGAAAGGGACCTTTATGGTCAGCGGAGGACAGCTGCAGGACGGGAAGGTGGTGTCAGCTCCGAGTGGCCGGGGTGGGGATGGGGGTGGGGAGCAGGTGCTGCCTGCGCACGCATGTTGCTATGGTCCTGTGGGGGGGCTGTTGGGGGTGCTGAGTGCTGAGCTGGGGGTGGGGTCCAGAGCCTATGGCCTCTCACCTTCTTCCTCTTCGTTTCCTTCTTTTCCTCCCCGCCTCCCATCCTATCTTTAGTTGGTTGGTTTGTACCATTGTCCTTTAAGAAGTTTCCCCCAAACCTTTACCAATTCCGGCCATTGTGTGAGCACCATGTGCTCCTCTGGCGCACGCCGCAGGCTTGCAGAAAGGGCAGAGGGCTTCTCCACTCTGCCCCGACTTCTATGACTTCCCTTCATCCCTCATGAACAGCCCCAGGCCCTTCCCCAGGCGCATGCGCACTTATACCCAGGCGAGCACGAGCACACAACCCGACTCCGGCTGCTGTGATTTTAGGCAAAGACCTCAGTAGTGTTTCTCAGTGAAGAATGTTTGGAACTGCATTAAAATGTTCTTGTTTGAGTTTTGTTGTTTTGAGATAGAGTCTCATGTAGCCCAGGCTGGCATTGAACTCACTGCGTCTCGGAGGCTGGCCTTGAGTTCCTGAATCTCCTCCCCGCCCAACCCCCACCCAGTGCTAGGATTACAGACAGGGCTTTAAAAAAAACCAACTTTCCATTTAAGTATTGTATGTATGAGTGCTCTATCTGCATATACTACATGCCAGAAGACGCCATCAGATCCCATTACAGATGATTGTGAGCCACCATGTGGGTGCTGGGAATTGAACTCAGGACCTCTGGAAGAGCAGCCAGTGTGCTTGACCACTGAGCCACCTTTCCAGGTCTTGTTGGCCTTTCTTTAGCTGTTATAATGGCTGGAAGTGGGGTGTGGAGCAGTTCCCCACTGTGGTAGCTCAGGAAAGAAGACATGGAAGCATTTTCATGAATATAAACCCCGCCAGACCTCAGCAGAGGGAGCCGTGGCAAGCGCCATACTGGACAGTGGAACCCTGAGCATCTCAGGGGTTTTATTGATACCTGAGTTCCTCAGGTGTTCTACTGATAGCATGTGCAGATCATGAGGAATCAAACATCTTACGTAAAGCCAACACCTGCAGACAATACAAAATGCCAAGGCCTAGGCAGCCCCTCACCCAACAGTGCACAAAACAACCATTTTAAACATAACTAAAAATAAGCTTCTGTAACAGGGGCGGGTGCAGACGACTTCTATCATTACAAGGGGCAGGTACACACTCTGCAGTGTAGGGGGCATTCACCATCAAACTGTCCTGCCTGTGGTCCCTGGTACCCCAATCCTGCAGCAGCTTGCTTTATAAACTGAGCAGTATGACCCCACCTTTCGTCAGCAGACATGAGTGAACCTGGTTTTGGGGAGGAACGGTTTTGGGGAGAGGCTGCTCCACATGGGCAGGTCAGGGAGACCTTTGGAAGAAGCTCTTGACTTTGATCTGCGGAGGGTGTGCAGGAAGGATCCAAGTAGAGGTGTAACAGACATCTCCAGCCCTCTCCAAGGGCCTTCGGTACATCTGGGGCAGGTGTGTACCCCAACGCTGTCAATCATTCCCTCCTACAGAGAAGTGTGGGTAGCCGGGTTTACCCAACCTTCCTACCCTGTAATTTTCCTGTCTGCCTTGGGAGCTTATTTGAAACGTTCCCGGGAATGGTCCTGCTTAGGGGAGAAGACAGTCCACCCACCAACACTTCCCTTTGAGGCTTGGGCCATAGAGGTGCAGGTGCCCAAACCCAGGCTTCAAGGCTCCGGCCTAGTCCTGCCAAGACACCCTGGGTGATCCCAGGGAGATCTCTGACCCTTTCTGAATTTTTCCAGACTAATACACGGCTTCCAGTGGAAGAGAGCTCAGAGCTCCCTGGGCTTCAGGGGTGGCATGGAGCTTGAACCGACCACACCCTGAGAAGGGATGGGACCGGATAGAGGTCGTGTCCTGACATCTGAGGTATCAGAAATGGCTTTGGGGTGCAGGCTGCCCACCTGGCATCCTGTTTCAGAAGCTTCATGATCCAGAGACAAGCCTGGAGGGTTGTAGCCCCTGATTCCAGTCTCATCTCTGACCCCCACAAGCTACGAAGCCTGACTGGGTGCAGTTCCGCAGACCATTGCCCTAGCTACAAAATGGAGATAAAGCCATCTTTCACTAGGGGCCTGTGAAGTTCATGAAAGAAATGTTGTTAAGAACATCACTGGGTGGGGGAGGTCTCTCTGCCTGTAGGGCAGGACCCCAGCCTCAGTCCTTCTCAGTCGCAGAGCATATAAACCTGCCTCAGGAAGGGAGGCATGGCTTCCTGTGTGGCTAGCACAGAGTAGAGGGAGCTATGACAGGGAAAGACCTTCAGTGGCATCTATGTGACAGAGCCATGCTTGACAGAGGGGCCAACCTCAAAGCTGTTTCCACTGCATCGGCCACCACGGATGGGCACAGCAGGCGGGCACTGCCGCTTCCTGTCTGTGAGAGAGGTGTGAGGCAGGGGTGTGTGTGTGTGTGTGTGTGTGTGTGCGTGTGTCCAGGACAGCAAACCCAGTGCCCTCTTGCTGCCCACTCTCCAGATATAGGGGAGGGGGCTCCAGAGACCCGAAGGTAGGTCAGGGTCACCTGAGTGTCCGAACGTTCAGGTCAGGTCACTGGAGGACAGGGCTAAAGGAGACAGAATTTCCTGCCCATTTCCTGCTGGGAACACCAACACTAGCTCTCTTTGCTCCGTAAATAGATTTCATATTTAAATAAATACACACCAGCGTGACATCTCTTTTCCTCCTGAAGAAGAACAGATCATCTGTCCATTTCCAGAAGCGCCTTGATGACATTTACACAGGGCAGTCCGAGGGGAATTTTCCATCCTCAGATGCAGGTGCTCTGGGGCCAGGGGCTGGCGCTCAGCAAGCCAAGAGCAGGGCTCTTTTCTCCTGAAGGCTTCCAACGTGCATGGACCTGGCTTTCTTCTGAAGCAGTCCTGGAGGTGGTTTGTTCATTCATTCATTCATTCATTCATTTTTCTCTTAACATAGTATTTCTATTAATTACTTGAGAATTTCATACAATATGTCCGGATCACACCCACCTCCCCTTCCTCCCAGATCATCCTCTGACCCCTGTGCCAAAAACAAAAACAAACAAACCAAACAGACAAAAAGAAACAAACAAAAAAAACCCCAAAACAAAAATGCAAACAAACAAGCAGAAAACCCGAGTCCAGTCCGTGTGGTGGGAATCACCCTGGTTTTCAGTGGTAGCAGGCAGCGGGCAGCAGGGATCCCAGGTATCGACATAGTCTCCAGCGGTAATACGGATCAAGGTCATCAACCTGGTCTCTGGGAGCAGCCCGGATCACTACATCAACATGGTTTCCAGCAGCATCAGGACCCACGGACATCCACTTGGTTCCCGGTGGTAGCACAGACCTCGGACATGGTCTCCAACCTCAGCATGGATTATGGGCATCAACATGGTTTCTGGCTGCAGCAGATCACAGACATCAACGTGGCCTCTGGTGGTGGTATGGATCACGGAAGTCCCTGGAGGAGACTGAACCCAGAAAATGAAACGTTCTTCAGCTCGTATGTCTTGCTTTTGCTCAGAATCGGGGTGATCTTGCGGCTGAGCAGCGTCTTGAGGGGCAGGACCTTCCAGAGCTCCAGACCACTGGCGAGCTGGGCCCAGTAGCGCCCGAGGGGTGGCCGCACTTGTCAAGGTGGCCGCTCTCCCGCACCCGTCCCCTCTGAGGCTGCCAAGGTTGCATCTCCAGCTCGCTGCTCCATTCTGATTTCCCAGTCACCCTTCAAGGCTTGTTTCCTCCAGGCTGCAGACCAGGGTCCCCTCTCCCCATCCCCCCTCTAGGTAGTGAAGGGGCAAGGCGGGACGAGGCAGCCTGATCGTGGGCCCCAGCCTGGAGGTTTTTTGTTTTTTTTTTTAATTTATTTTTTATCCTGGGCTAGAGTAATAAACTCACCGTGCAGGCAGGAGTGTGTCCAGCCCTCAACCTTCCTCGTGGTGCCAGAGTTATAGACCTTGGGCCATAAAATGTCAGCTAAGAAAGCCCAGCTTTGTACATCAGAGGGCTGCCTATCACGGCTACCGGCTGAGGGGCAGTAAAAGGAGTCGGTCGGCCTCAGAGTAGGACTGCTGGCGCCATCCGTCAGATCCCAACTTGAAGAACTAAGAGACAGGCTCGAGAATTCCTAGGTACGGCTGGATATCGCTGCCTCGAGATGCCAGAGTTTATGGAAATAGCGAGACCTCTGTACCAGTACGAAGCGGGGCACTGAGCCCCCTCGTCTGAGCTGAGAGTAAAAACAGCTGACTTCGGCTCCGGCCAGGCACTTCCGGGTGTCTCGAAACCTTCTCATCTGTTCGTACGTGAGACAAAAGGCATTACAGAGGGGGTTTCAACCCAGACTTTAGGGTTATGGAAGAGCCCCGTGGCATACCTGGCCAAACAACTGGGCCCTGTAGCCTCAGGATGGCCCACTTACCTAAGAGCAGTGGTAGCTACCACTATGCTAATGAAAAAAGTTAACTCCGGGCCAGGATTTTATGCTCGTCCTCCGGGGAACTCCAGAACGCTGGCCGTCTAACACCGGTGTGACCCAGTTCCAGGTCCTACTCCCGGACCAACCTCGAGTCCAGCCCGGGAAACCCACCGCCATCAATCTGGATGCCGGATGACGACCTGCAGGTGCTCATTCATGGCTGTCAAGAGATGAAGAATGAAACCAGGTACATGGGAGCTGCAATTGTTACTTTCTCTAAAACTATCTGGGCCCAAGCCAGGTAGGTACCTCAGCCCAGAGAGCAAAACTGATCTGACCCATGCTCTCAGATGGGGAAAAGAGAGGTCCACCGCCATGTACATGGACAGCCGCTATGCCTTTACTGGCTGCTGACCTGGCTACCTGACAAATGTCCCTAAGACCAGTGGGGCCTATTGATATTCTGATGACGTACCATAATCTGGCGCTGCCCGAGACTCCATGATTTAAAACAAAATGGGGGATGTATAGCTCAAACCCGCAGGTTAATGGAGAAAACCCAAGGGAACGATCATTCTCTCAGAAATAACTGGCAGGGCTCCGACCTGACCTTTACTAGGTTACTCATCTGGGGTCCACAAAGCTTTCTGAGTTGCTCAGACCAAGGGTATGTTCTACTTAGACTGTCAGCCTGGCGTGGGAATTCTCAGCCAAACGCCAGGTTTGTGCTCGAGTGAATCCAAAGCAGAGAGCCCTTACCCACGAAGGGGTCCAAATGAGAGACCAACAGAGTGAATTCTGGGAAAACAGACTTCGCCAAGATCCAGCCTTCTGGGGGAGGATAAAAGTACTTGCTAATTTTACAGCTGTCTTTTCCTGGTGGGTAGAAGCGTCCCCCACCCAGACTGAAACTGCTCACATAGGAGCTAAAGAGTTTCTCCAGGAACTAGTGCCCTGATTTGGGCCTCCCTAAGCAATGGGGTCCAACCATGGCCTGGCTTTCATAGTGAAAGTATGATAAAGTAGATAAAGCTTTATTATACAGATACAGATAGATCTCAGAGTTCTGGCCAGGTACAAAGGATAGACAGGATATTTAAAAGAAAAAAGCAAACTCAAACAAAACTCTCATTAGAGTCCAGCAAAGGGTGGATAGGCCTCCTTCCTGTACCCCATAGAGAGAGGAATTTATTCCCTGTGAGATCACATTTGGAGACCTCCCCCACCGCTTCCCGGGTTCAAAACCCAGCAGTTGGCAGAACTAAGCATTCCTTTCTCAAGTCACCACAGGTACTGCTGGCGCTGCAGTCCTACATAAAGGCTATTCACTGGACTATTCAAGAGACCCAGCTGACCTCCAAGTCCACTCCCAGTTTCCCCTCGTTCTAGTCTGGCAATACTGTCTGGGTCAAGGAAGCCAGTTTCCCCTTGTTCTAGTCTGGCAATACTGTCTGGGTCAAGGAAGCCAAAGGGAGACTGGAACCGACCTGGGAAGGACTCAGCACAGTGGTTCTCTCCACGCCTATGGCTATGAAGGTAGCAGGCATTACACCGTGAATCCACCATACCCAGGTCATGAAAGTGGGAGTCACGGATGCTGCCAACTAGTCTATCTCAGGACTATGATCCCATTGAAAGGAAGGTTTCACTGGGCCCTGGGCCCTTCCAGTCCCTGGCCCTCTACCTCCTCCTGAGACTTGTGTTTGATATCCATACAGGGTCAGGGTCCAACCCCCTCTGCCCTCGAGCCTGGACCTGGGAACTAAGAAGACAGATACAAGGAGGGTATTAGCTAATGTGACCACAGAGCAACTCATATTCATCCGGCCTTCGCTCACTGATGCCCACTTTAAGTGTCTGGTTGTACCGGAGAAAGGAAAGACGTGGAAATTTATCTTTTGAGACAGAAACCTAGAGTCTACAATCCTCTGCGTGCCCTGTGGCTGGGCCTCCCTGGTTGCCGGAAACAAGGGAGTTTCCATTGCAAAAACTGGGGTTGTAAAACTGAGGCTTTCTGAAAATTTCCTTTAAAAAGATTCTGGACTTTGGGAAACAGAAAAAACCTGGGGAATCAGACTATGTCACAGGAAGGGACCCCGGGGACAGAATTAATTATTCCCACAAATCAGCCAGGATTGCTGGTTACGCTTAGGCACCCAGCCCCCATATTACATAGGGATGGGAACTAGCCAGACTGTCAGCCCCATTGACTGACAAAACCCGCTGTGACCGGGGGCGGCCCAAATTAGCATTACAGCATAGATAAGGGGCTGAGACTTGTCTAATATCCGACATCTTTCACCTAGGCGCTTCCCTTATTCCGACGCCTGCCGTTCTGCCTTGTGGGGTTCATTCGTGTGGATAACAGCAATATTACCAAGTCCCCCGAGACTACTTGGTGGGCAGGTTCCAATGGTTTGCTTAAATACGCCCCTTACGATGCTTTCCAAACTAAGTAGACAGGTTGATCGGAGCCTAGAGGTATTAAAGCAACAGTTAGAGTCCCTTGTAGAAATGATCCTACAAAACTGAAAAAGCTTAGTTTTCTTCTCATGAGATAAAGAAAGCTATGCCTAGCTTTGGGGGGGGGAGGGAAACAACTGTTATTTCTATGTTGACTGATCTGGAGTAATTAAAAAAAAATCTTGCCATGGTTGAAAAAAAAAAAAAAAACCTCAAAAAGAGAAAGAGACAAAGATATGAACCAGTTAATTGTTCTCTTGGTTGGTCCCTGGCTAACTACTCTGCTATCAGCAGGGACTGGGCCTTTAATTCTCATACTGACAGGATCAATGGCAGAGCCCTGCATATTAAACTACATGGAGAATTATGTACCAATTCCGTAAAATGAATGGCCTTAGGACCAACTACCCCTCTTTAGAGCAGGATGAGTCCATGATCTGTCTCATTTACTAAGACCAGTGGGGAATGTAACAGGGCCCCAGACCTACGTAGGCCCTGAGACCTTAGCACAACTGACTCCAGGATGGAAGAGCCATTCAGGCTGTGAGACTCAGCACGTAGACAGCACCACCTGCCAAAAAGAAAACAAAGACCTAATCCGTCAAATTCCATAAGTTTTGGGAAACTCTAATGTGCTAGCCTTACTTTTTGTCTTCAGTAGATCCACTTCTGGCTAACTGTTCTTGTTAACCGAAGCGTGTCAACCCGGGATATGTTTGGGAAAGACTTGGGTACTCTGGATCCCGAACTCTCAGTGTAAGCCTCCAGCTGGCTAATAAAGACTTTTGATTGGCTTATGTCAATGAGCCAATACCGAGCAGTCTTCTCTGGTGCACACCCCACAACAGTTCGAACACACACGTGGGAAGATGGCATATGGTTGGGGGTGAGGCTTCTTCGGGGCAGAAGTGAAACTACTTCACTTGCACACATGGGAATGGAAGACAGGGGCTGCTGCAGACCCCCAGAGCCACACTAGGCACCCTAACCCCTGCTCTCAGGCCCCTCCTTCCTCTCCACTGAGAATCTCCACCTAGAAGGAGGGGAAAGTGGCCTGTGGGGTCAGTGACTGGGCAACAGAGGTGCTCCCTGAGGTGCTCCCCACTGTAACACTATCGAGCCCTAATGGTGACAGTTTGGGCGTAGCACTGTGATGTTGGCTGTAACTGCCAACTTAGCAGAATCTAGAAACAGATGGGAGATAAACCTCTGAACATGACCTCGAGGGACTCTTTTGTTTTTGAGACAGAGTTTCATATCTCTGTCTGGCTTCAAACTCTTGATCCTCCTGCCTCAGCCTCCTGAAGGCTGGGCTGTAGTAGTATACTACCGTTGTGGCAGCTCAGCAAGGAGACAGGAGGCATTTCCCTATGTGGAAGTCCTGCCAGACGTCAGCAGAGGAAGCCACCATCCTGGCCAGCGCCAGACTCAATCGACAGCGGAACCCCAAGCATCTGAGCTCAGGTGTTTTTATTGATTCAGAACTCCTCAGGTGCAGATCCTGAGTAATCAAACATCCCCCACAGAAATCCAACACCTGCAGACAGCACAAAACGCCAAGGCCTATGCATCCCTTTCCAACAGTGTAAAAACACAATTATTTTAAACACAACTGAAAATAAACTTCCACAACACGAGGATCACAGGCGCGGGCCACTGAGTGAAGCTCCGGATTGTCTTGGTTGCACTGATTGAAGTGGAAAGATCTGCCCGCTGTCTTTGGTCCCAGTCCCTGGCTGGGATTCTGGCCTGAATAAAACAGAGAAATCGAGGTAAGCACTAGCATTTCCGCCCCCTCTTTCTGCTTCTTGACTACAGATTCAATGTGATCAACTCTCTCAAGTTCCTTCACCGTGATAGACCTTGCGATTGGTAGTTTTAATTGTAAACACAGTCTAGAATGACCTGGAAAGAGAGTGTAGGTCAGGTTGTCTTGTGAGCGTGGACAATGGTTTCTTGGTTGTCAACTTAACTACATCTGGAAGTCACTAGAACCCAAGCTGCTGGGCACTCCTGTGAGGGGCTCTTTTTGATCGGATCCTCTGAGGTGGGAAGACCCACCTTAAGTCTGGGCCACGCCTTTTGCTGGCAGCCTACATGAAGGATGGGAAGAAGGAAGCGCTTGCTCTTTGCCTGCTTGCCTTCTGTCTCACCGGCAAATCAATCCCTTCCCTGGCGTGAGAGCCTGCTTCTTTGGGATTCCGGTATATACAGAAGACTAGCTCAGACGTCCAGACTTGTGGACCAGAAAAACAAACAAAAAAGAAAGTCTATTGGATTCTTGGACTTTCTGTTGGGAGGCAGCCATTTTGAAATAGTTGGGCCATAACCTGTTAGTCCCTCTAATAAATCTCTCTCTCTCTCTCTCTCTCTCTCTCTCTCTCACACACACACACACACACACACACACACACATACACGATCAGTTCTCTCTCTCTGGAGAACTCTGACTAATGCAGCACGTCTATGGGATATTTGCCTTGATTATGTTAATTGATGTAAGAAGACCCAGCCCCAAACTGCATGACGTCATTCTCTAGGGTTGGGTCCAAGAGTAGAGAGGGCAAGCTGAGCAGAAGGCTTTCATTCATCCTCTCTCTGCTCTTGACTGTGTATGATGACTAGAGGCTTCAGGTTCCCGCTTTGACTTCCCCACGATGATGGGTTGTAACCATTGAATTGTAAACCACAAACGCACTCACTTCCCTGAGCTGCTTTAGGTCAGGGTATTTTATAGCAACGGGAAGGGACAGAAAGAGAAAGGTATGACAGCCACAGAGACCCTTCGGGAACTACCACCTGGGCCCCAGAGAGGAACTAGGAACCATCAAGGGCCACTGGGCCCCATAATTTCTAAGAAATCTTTCTCAGGTGTCTTGCTTTGGCACTATGAAGATTTCAGCTGGACTCAGATGGTGCATGCTTCCAGGTCTTCCTGCCCACCCCACCCCTGGATCTGTGTGTAATCCTCTAGAAACCCTCAGGGGGCGCTGCCTACGTGCTGACTCTCAGCCTGAATGGCTCATCCATCATGGAGTCAGTTGTGCTAAGGTCTTAGGGCCTGTTACACTGCAACCTTCTTCATCAGCTTGGCTATGCCTGCTTTCAAGCACCATGATAGCTGGGTTGTAGACTGACAGCTCTCTCTCAGGAGGGAGCGGGTGGAAGGGTCTTTGACCCTCACCTTGAGTATCCAGCCACAGCTCCCGACTGGCTGTGTGCAGGTCTGCCCCGATTGCTGGTGGCTTCAAGCCTAGGGAAGGGGCGAGAGTCCCTGTGGTGAAGAAGACGAAGGAGGGGGCTCCGACCACACAGAGATGGGAGTCATCATCCAAGCTGGGTGCAGACCGCCCAGTGTGGCTGCTTGAAGGTCACCCGTGCTTCTGTCCAGAACATGCCACCCATTGCTCTACAGGTAAGCTTCATGAGCATACAGTTCCCCGGAGTGAACCCCCATGGAACGATACCTTGGTTTTTGTTAGGTCTTGGGGACAACCGAGGTGCGGATTAACATATCCAATCGGACGCTGGCACCCAGGTTCTCAGCAACTTCCTGTTACACAGTCGTCCTGGCTGGCACACCCCACACTTCTTACCCTAAACTCTCCAGCGCAAGGACTGGGCTGGTCCCTTCCCCCAGCTCACTCTCCTGCATAACCTGGCCATTTTGGCTATGCCGGTCTCTTGGTCTCTGGGATTCCGGGTACTTTCTCTGCTCCCCCGCTCCGTCCCCCTCCTCATGGCCACGTTCAGTCTGGACTTTCCCTGAAGCTTCTGCCTGTGCTCTCCCTCGTATGTACAATGAATCTCCCCAAGCAAACCTAGGAGCATAATGGCCTCATTTTCATTTTTCCATTCAGGTTTGTTCAGGGCCTTGAGGGGGGGTGGACGGCATTTACACCACCCCCACCCCAAGCTGCCCTCCCCATCCCCCCACCCAGCCTGTGGAGAGATATTAGCAGCACATCTTCCTTTGATCTGGACCGGTGGTTTCTAGGCCAGCTGCGAGCAGGAGGCTGTGTTTTGTTTTTCTCTTCCTCTTATTATATTAGCCTCTTTCCCCCTGAGAACCTTCTAGTTTAGGCTTTCTGCGGGTATCTGGTGTGGGGACCCAGGGACTAGGAAGTCCGACGGAAGTGGAACACGGAAGTGCCTGCCTGCGGTTTCCATGGTGAGCTCACACCTGTGCTCCACCGCCCACGCTCCTGGTTCTTATCTTCTGAGCTCCGCTGGTAATGTCTGAATCCCTGACTTCACACGTGGAAGTGTAACCCCGAACTCGAACACGGGGGTGTGAAGAGGTGAGGCTTCGGGGCGGGCAGGTGTCCTCATGGTTGGGGTTGATGCCAAAGGGCTCCCAGAACGCTTGTCTGTCCTGCCCTCCTTGTGGGGACAGTGCCCCACAGCACCTTCACCTTGGACTTCTAGCCCCCAGAGCGGAGGGGAATGAACACCTCTCGTTAATAATACTGCTTTATGGAATATTGTTACAGTAGCTGAAAAGGCTCAGCTGACTTCTGGCCCTGAGCCGAGCCCACCAGGCTTCAGCCTTTCCCAAGCCTGGCTTTCTAGTCTGCCTACAGGGATGTTTCCCATGCCTTGTTCCACCCCCACCCCACCCCATCTCTGCTTTTGCCCATTGTTACTGTTTCTGGAACAATGGGGCTCTCAAAGCAAGAATGCAAAACTAATGTGACCCGAAGCTCCATCCCTTTCCATTGTGTGAAACTGGGCTCAAGAGGCGCCCCAGAAAGAGGCACACTGGGCTCCAGCCTCCCAGACCATTGTCCTCCTCTCCCCACCCCCTGAGGGCTAAGGGGGTCCCTACCACAACCCAACATCTCTCCAAGAGCATTCCCTGAAGAGAGACTGTGGATAAAGATGGGAGTCAATGAAATCTGGGAGCTGGGACCAGTAGGGGGCAGGTGACAGGGCTCGGGGTAGTATGCACATACACACACATATACATACACACAGGCATGTACACAGGCACACACATACACACAGAGGCACACACACATACACAAGCATACCACACACACACACACACAGAGGCACACACAGACACACAAGCATGTACACAGGCACACACATACACACAAATACACACATGTACACACAGGCACACACACATGCACACATACATGTACACGTGCTTGTGCCACACGCACACAGGCCGCACACACACACATACATATGCTTGTGCGCACACACACACACGCGCACACACACACACACACACACACATACGCAAACGTTTCTGTTTGGCCTTGTTGTCTAGCTGGTACAGGAGGGCTGGCTGCTTCCCCTACCAGACCTAGATCTGGCGTGTCATCTGCTCCCCACCTCTACGCAGCTAGCATTGCTGTAAGACAGAGACCAGGCCTGTAGTGGGCCATGAGCAAAGAGCACACTGACAACTGTCCCAAAGGCCCCATTCGGGAGGAGGGAGTGGATGGAGAGAGGAATCTTAATTTCTCAAAGGTTTTGACGTGTGCTTTGAAGACTTGAAATGGATTCTGGTTTATTAATTACTGAGAGTGGCCGTCTGGAATGTGGTTTCTGCTGGCAAGGAGCTGGCAAGGACTCCCAGGACCTTCTCATCATTATGGCTCTCGATAACTCCTGATCTTCCATCCCAGAGAGGTCTTGTCACCCTGAGGTCTCCTTACCTTGGGCACAGTCACATTCCTCAGATGCTTTGAGTTCACATTATTCTGAGTATTGGCTACCCAGGAGCTTACGCAGGTATTAGGAATTTGTGGAGGGAACCAGCCTTTCCCACAAATGGGTTCACAGAAACTCTACGCAGGAGGGAGTACGAGTGCGAGAAAAATGGGGAATGACAAACAAACAGGGTAGTTCGTTCTTTTATGGGACCCGAGGAAATGACACGCATGATCTCGCTTTAACATGACAGGTGGAACATGCTTTAGAAGTAAAACGCAGGAGCGTTTTTAATAGGGGAATTAACAGTGTACATGTTAAGAAAAGCGAGGGGCAAGAGGGAGAGACTGACAATGCAATCCGCCTTGTCAGTGGAAAAACCACACCAAGAAGAGAAGGAGGGAGAGACTGACAACATACATTACCAGGGAAAGGGCCACACCAGAAAGAGAGAGAATTGCTCTGGGAAGAGGTTTAAAAAGCCAAATAGTTTTTTGATATGCAGATGTTGCTCAGGCCTTCACAGGTTTCATATGTAGATGTAGTCACGCCCAGGATGGGGGTTGGGAGTCCTTCCTCCTGCGACTTATCTTGTTTGCTAAGAAAGAACATTTGACTTAACACTGTTAGCTGAATAAGATCTCCATCTGCCCCAGAGCAGAGTGCCATGTTGGCAAAGAAGGTTTTTATTTTATAGTTTTTAGCTGTTTGGTGCATATTTATTTTTTCTCTATCTAGGCCCCCTTTGCTTCTATCTGTTACTATCAATATGGATAGGTAGCTTTACGCATGCCAGGACTCAGAAGCCTGCAAGATATTTTACAAAGACAATTACTTTTGAGTAAAAAATGGCCGCTTCTCCTTCTCAGCTAACACCGGCCAGCTAAGGTATCACTAGGCCATGCAGACATAACGAAAGACTTTTGTCGCCATTACAGCAAAGGGGAGGACAGGGCAGAATGGCTGGTAAGCCGAAGTTCCCCGCTGGGGAGTCTGGAACCTTGTCAACAGACTTCAACCTCATTGCCAGGGTGTTGGGGCTCCAGCAGGAATTGAGTTGCACTGCTCCAAAATTCATTTTGAAATTCTGGGTCCCAGGAGCTGGGGGGTGTAGCTCAGCAGACAGTATTGTCTAGCAAGCAGGAAGCTCTGGATCCGGTCCCCAGTATGCAGGGTATAATCTCAATGCTGGGGAGGTAGAGGCAGGAGGATCAGAAAGCCAAGGTCAAGGTCATGCCTGGTTACAAAACGGATTTAAGACTGGGCCAAATGGAGGGGAAAAAAGACTCTGTCTGTCTTCCTGCGGGGCTGAGTGGTCATGGTGTGGTATGCTTGCCAGCTGCCTGTCTTGGAGGGTCCCTGGGTAGGGTGTGGCCAGCCCTCCCTTCCCCATGTGACTGAAGTGTCCACTCCATGGTGAGGTCATTACTCCAAGCCTCTGCTCTTTGTTTCCTCATCCTTCCCACGGTGGCCTGCATCTCCCTGCTGCCAGGTCCCTAATGGAACAGGGCCACACTCTCCTAGTGCGCCAGGGGCATTTATGCCTATGCAGAGCTAGAGGCTAGCCCCTCCCAGAGCCTGCCTGTTAGGCAGAGGATTCTCAGACCCTGGGCTTTTCCAAGGAGAGCCACTTGGATTGTGCTCGGTCCCAAGGAAGCGAGACTCCAGGGACTTTCGTGTCAATGGCCCTGGGCGCTGAGAGCAGGGACAAGCAACTCAGACCCTGTACTAAGCCAAGACTTGGAAAAGCAGGACACATGGGGTCGGCAGAACCCTGCAAAGCTAACGATGAGCAAGTCAAGGGGAGAGACAGCTCTGGGCGGGAGGAAAGGGAGGGGCTGAGTTCCGGCCAAGGTTGAGAATAATTGGCTTGAGTGAGCACTTGCCTGAGTGCTGGTCATCTGTGCTCAGTGCTCAGCCAAGCAGCAGTCCAGCCTCACCCTTCCCAGGCCTTGATAGTTTTACATCAACTTGACACGTGTTAAAGTCATCCGAGAAATGAGAACCTCATTTAAGAAAATGTCTCCTTAAAATTGGGCTGGAGGCAAGCCTGTAGGGTATTTTCTTAATTAGTGATTAACAGGGAGGGCCCTGGGCTAACCCTAGCCCTGGGTCTTGGGTTCTATAAGAAAGCAGGCTGAGCAAGCCAGAGGGAGCAAGTCAGTGAGCAGCACCCCTCCATGGCCGCTCCATCAGCTCCTGCTCTCAGGTTCCTGCCCTGCCTGAGTTCCTGCCCTCACTGCTTTTGATGAGGAACTGTTATGTGGAACTGTGACTCACATAACCCTTTCCTTCCCAGTTTGCTTCTGGTCATGGTGTTTCATCACAGTAACAGTGACCTGAGTTCGGGGTCACAGGCATGTGTTAAAGAATTATTTATTAATGCAATCACGATACATTCATCACGAGCCATGACAACTCTCAGGGATCCAATACCCGGGCGGCTTAGCCAGAGAGCTCAGGCCGTATTCTCTCCGTGGCCTCCTCCTGGCTTTCCTCCTTGCTCTGCTTTGCTCATCTCTGCTCATCTGCTCTTCCCTTTCTGCCCCAGACCCTAGGTGCTTTATTCATTCAGAACTCCCTCTCCCTCCACACAGGCCTTCATTATACACATGAATGGAACCTGACACCTCTCAAGGTCTGCCAGCAGACATGTCCCCTTTTCCCCGAGGGTGTCCAAGCTGGGGGTGAGTCAGAGTCTTCTCTGATCACCCGGCTGCAGACCATTGATGGTGACAGGGACCCTTCATCTGCATTAAGGTAAACCAATGTCCTGTTCCTCTGGAGATCTGGGTGGCTACTCCATTGTTTGTAGCACCGAGGTGCTAACAGGTAGGAAGTGAGTCCTTTACCTGCTGCAAGGCATCAAGAAGCACCCTTCCCCCTAAACAGCTTACAGGAGTGTGATCCCATAACTGTAAAATGTCTCACAACAGGCATGTACGTATTACATCCTCCTTTCCGGACACTTCTAAGCAACCCGAACCATGAACCCTATTCCAGACCCACAGGATCCCTCTCTGAGGACGAGGAGGGAAGCAAGGAGTCCCTGAGCTGGCCCAGGACCAGCCGTATTAGCCCTGACAGTGCTAATATGAGCTTGCTGGATCAGAACCACCTGGGGTGGGTCCAGCCATCGGGGGTTTAACAAGCCTTTGGGGACAGGACAGTATTGAGACCCAAAGGGAGATTTTAAAACGAATCAGGTAGTGGGGGTGGGGAAAGTAGAGAGATGGTTCAGTGGTTAAAAGCACTGGTTGCTTGTCTAAAGGACCTGGGTTTACACCTGGGTCTCAACATCTCTTGTGGGAGATTTTAGTTATGGATAATGTTCCAGTAAGCTGTCCTTGAAGCAAGTAAAGGATTCACTGCCTACCTGTAAACAAAGGAGTGGCTATCCAGCTCTCCACAAGAATGGGGCATTCCTTAGCCTTAAGGACATGAAGGTTAGGCTCCATTGATTTGCATATTGGAGGGCTGGGCGGAGACAGAGAGGATTTGGAATAAAAAAGAACTAGGGCAAGGGCAGAGGGAAAACAGGCAGCAGAGAACAAGGAACAAGAAGCTAGCGAGCAGGAGGAGAACCAAGAGGAGAGCATGGGGTGAGAAAGTCTTGGAGTGAGCTCTCTGCCTAGCTGCCCGCGTATAGAATTCCCTGAGATTTGACATAGTTGGTGATTAATAAAGAGCATTGGAAAATTCAACTCTGGACTCTCCATTAAACGCCCGAACCTTACTTTAACAAACACCCACATGGCATCTCTGTACTCAGGTTAGCCCAGGCTAGCCCACAGACCTTGCAACGATCCTCCTGCCTCTGCCTGACAAGTACTAGAACTGAAGATGGAGCCTCATTGGTCTTCTCTGGTTTTATACGTAGCGAAAGAATACTCACTGGGTTTGGCATCTTCTTCCTCAGCTCGTCGCCTCCTGAATGAAGCCCACAGTTCGGGTGAGGGGGAGCAGCCCTGCTCCCTGAAGGGGACAGCTTGATCTTTGGACAGCTTTTTTCATACATAAGGGAGAGAGGGAGGCAGTATCTGCCATCCCATAAACATCCCCAAGCTGCTGTCTTCCCAGCCTCGGCTCTGGAGACCAGCCCCACCCTACACGGCCACCTAGCCAAAAATCGCAAATCCTCCACCAAGCCCAGCTTCTGGCCCTCCGCTGCATCTCAGCCCCACTCACGCCATGTTCACGCCCTGCCAACGCTGTTCTTGGGTTTTGGCACCTTCCTGGTGCTGACTCGGGAGGAATTAATCTCTCGTTTGGAGTGATCGGCCAGTGGTGGGACGTGGGTGGCGTGAGAACTTCTTGGAACCCTGATCCTCTTCTTCGTTGACTTCTTTCTAGTGTTCTCAGCTCAGTGCTCCCCTCCGCCCTTCCTGGGGCTCCAGCCAGCTGCTCTCGGGTCACTAGAATGTTACACTCACCCAGATGTTCCCAAGCAGATGTTTGCAGTGTCAAACCAACACCCAGCGTGTACACACCTGTGCTGTATCCAGATGCGTCTCCTGGCGCCTCCCGCTGTCTGTCTCAGGTACTGCAGGCGTGAGCCGCCATACCTGGTTTATGCAGTGCTAGGGACTGAACCCAAGGCTTCAAGCACTATGGGCAAACACTCTGCCAACTGAGCTACCCGCCCAGCCCTTATCTCCATTTTGAACATGTGTCTCATGTCACCACATGGGCCCTGGTCTTCTCTTGGTTACGAATCACCCTGTTTTTCCCCATCCAGCTCTCTGCCTCCCTAGCGGTCCTGCTGACAGCACCATGGGCTCCCATTGACTCCTTTCAAGGCTGTTGAGCTGAGGGAGATGTCTTGGATTTGTTAAAACCAGCCCCCTCTTGGAGCCAGATGTGATCTCTGTTCAGCTTTCTCGATTCCCTCCATCTCACTCCCGGTACAGGCTCTGCTCCATCTCTCCTCCCAAATCAAACACGTGGCTGTGCATCTGAGTAGACTTCTGAGCCTTGATCTGGGGCCTGAGAGGGTTTACCGGGCTGTCCTTCTAAACCTTCTCTATGGAAAGGTGAGAGAGATACTGAGGTCCTGGTGGGTGTGGGCCAAGCCAGGAAGCTGGAGGGAAGATGCCAACCTTGTAGAGGAAAGCAGTGGGGTCAACTTCCTTTGAGGCGGAGTAGGCAAAGTCCACCCCAATTGCAGATGTTACGTTCATAATCGTAATGGTGATTTGCCAGATTGGCGAAAGAAATGGTAAAGGAAGCCACGGGGCAGCGTGGTGCGGAGAACTCTGTGTGGGCACATTTACAGCTCCCCAATTCTTGGCTGATCATTTCTGTCTCTGTTTGTACTTCACTGGAACCTGGGGAGGGCTCAGTCATTCAAGGATGGTATTGAACCTGGAAAGCCAGGCCCTAAGCTACAGTCTCGTGTCCTCTGACCCGCACTTAAAAACCCAACTGGCTTTTGAAACAAGCCTCGCTCTGCAGACCACACTGTCTTGTGACACACAAAGGGCCTCAGACTTGCAATGATCCCCCTGCCTCAGCATAAACTGTAATGTGTGTGTGTATGCTGTATGTGTCCCCATGTCTCCTGACAGACTCACATAGTTCACTCTCTTTAAAACAAGGCTTCAAGGGTCTGCGCCAAAGGCTTAGTGGGTAAGCACTTGCTCCTCTTCCAGAGGACCTGAGTTCAGTTCCCAGAACCCACTTTAGGTGGCTCACAGCTCCTCTAACTCCAGCTCCAGGGATCCAAGGCCCTCTTCTAGCCTCAGTGGGGACCTGCACACATGTGGCACACACACACAGACACAGACACATATAGACACATATAGACACATACATACACATACACAGACACACACATACACACACACAGACACACACACACATGCACACACACACATATACACACACATACACACACACACACACACACAAATAAATCTTTAAAACATTTGTTTGCACGATGCTTTTAATAGCTGCAGAGAAGCCATTGTGTGGAAAACCACAATTTCCTTAATCATCCTATTATTCAACACATGGTGGGGCCCACATTGCCACCATTAAAGATCTGTAATGTTTAGCCACCTTAGCCTAAGGTCCGATAGCTCCTCCAGATTTGCTGGGGATTGCCTGGAACACGGCTTGTTTTCAGACCGCCCTTGAAAGCCCCCCGAGATGAGTGTGTGTGTCGCCAGTCCTGGAGGCCCCTTCCTCTTCTTCTTCGTCTCTTTCTTTTGTTCTTTTTTTTCTTTTTTAAAGAAATCTTTGTCAATTTAAGAGGCCAAGGTTGCCTGGCTTTGCCTTCTTTGTCTGTTCCCAGGCTTGTCCGGCTGGGCTCTGGGGGGACCGTGAGGACTGCTCCAGGGCCCTTCACATGCTGTTTCCCTGTTTTTGCTCTGGCTGGCTGGCCTCAAAGCCCTATTCTAAGCACAGCCCCCCAGGGTCACCATCTCTCTGGCCAGGATCAAACAGTACCGTTCACAGAGGCAGATGTCCACGGGAATCCCCAGAGCCGGGCTGATGAACAGTTGCCTCTAACTGTCCCTGAGGAGGGGGACAGGCTACCCAGGGCACTGATGCACGCACGCCCCCTCAAGGTGCAGCACTGGGGCTGACGCTAACCCTCTTGCTTTCCCACCTCGGCCAGGCTCCCAGGGTAAAGGTCGACATCTCTGAGCACCAGGCATCTCCACATGACAACCAACCGCACCTAATCCTCACCGTGACGCTGGGAGGCAGACACCGTCCTCGGCCTTCGTACACACGAAGAGCTGCGGCGAAGACATGGTGAGAGCTCGGCTTAAGGTCGCCGCCCTGCAGGCGGCTTGAGATTCCCCGCTTCACACCGCAGGAAGTCAGCATCTTCAAAGAAGGCTGCTCTTTGCATGTGTGAGGACAATGCCCACCCTCCCTTTAATTTTGCTTCCATTTGCCCTCAGTGGCACAGCTTGGGGGGAGAGGAGGATATTATAGAACAGGCGTTCTGGAGTGCGGTCCTCCAAACAAGGCAGCCATCACGAATCCTGATCAGACCGGCTGCACCTGTTTACAAACGACCACCAGGAGAGGCCTGGGGATTGTTGGTATTTCCTCAGAAGAGGGGTTGGGGAGGACCATTAGACCCTCACTTGAGATTCTAGCCGCTCCTGGAAGCCATTTGTGTGCAATTCTGCCTTGATTGCACTGGCGTGTCCAGGTGGCATGGCCTCAGGGGCTTTTCGGGGGACCGGAAGCAGCAGTTCTCAACCTGCAGGTCTCGGGGGTCACGACAATGTGAGGACACGTATTAAGGGGTCACAGCAAGAGGCGGGTCACGCGTGGCACCGCGTGACTGCACCAGCAGCTCCGCTGCCTCTGTGCCTGAGAAAAAGCGCACTGCGGTGACATTCTTGAACCTGTGACTGACTGAGAGAGCTCCCTAGGGAGCGGCTGCCAGTCAGATCTAAGCGGTGCAGTGTGGAGAGCGGGGCGGAGTGGGCGAGCTGTCCTTGAACCCCCCCTTCACACGGGAGCCCATCGGGTATACAACGGAGGGACTAATCAGACACTTTGAGAGCGAGCTTCGCTCTTCCCTGTTTGGGACCTTATTTGTGTAGATGGTCATACACGAAGGCCCTATTGACAGTGTTGGTGGGTTTCCTTCACTGGGAAACCTCATACGGAACGTGTTCCTGCGGACACGCTGGGAGCTCAGGAGCCAGGGACTGTGCCTCCTTCCCTGTGCCCCTGAGGCTGGTGTGGGTCCTGCATACATCAGGCTCCCAGTCAGCATTTGTGGGACCGGATTGTACCTGCTGCTGCCCGTTTTGGTGCCAGGAAAATGGGGAACTTCTTTATCATGACAAGAAAATCTCACGTCGGACGTGTTTTATCGTGGTGAAAGAGATGCGGGCACTTCTCCCAAGTGATTCTTATCCATCCATTCATTCATTCATTCACACACTTCTCTTGACTAGTCAGGCTCAGAGGGACACTGAGAACCAGTGAGATGTCAGACACTCCCTCCGGGATTCCCGCTTCCGTGGGCAAGTCCTGACGTGTCATCTCAACTGCCCCTCCATTTCCCACGTAGGACATGCACCAGGAAGCTGTGGGCTTCGGACCCGGTGTGAAGGAGCCTTCCTTTGGGCCGGCAGACCCCTCCAAGGCCAGGGCAGGGAGAAGCACCGTGCTACGGGGAGATGCTCTGAACGAGCCAGTTCAACACAGCATCTTCTCTCCCTACGCAGGGACAGAGGCAGATGGAATTGTCCCCCTGGGAGGAAACGGCTTCACATCAACACCAAGTCAAGAGAAAGCGAGCACTTCAAACGTTCAAGTAGAGATGGAATCAACGGGCATGTCCAAAAAGGAAAGAGAACCGAGCCCCTCCTGGAGCACCGGCTCCTTGGGTGGTGGCCGGTGGTCATCCAGGCTCTGGATTGCAGCCCAGCTGTGGTTTTCAGTATCTGTCCTGCAGGGCAGGCGCTCAGGCCTTTCCTACTCTGTGCCTATGTTTGTGTGATGTGCATGCATGCATGTATGCACATTGGCACGTGTGTGCCTGTGTGTGAGCCTGTGTGTGTGCGCGTGTGCATGTGGTGTGTGTGCTCATGAAGGGCTGTGACATCCTCAAGGATGTTCTTAGCTCACCCTGCTGTCATACTCCTGTACTCCCCCAACCCCCCCTTTCCTTTCTGACCCCACCCCCATCCCTTCCCCCACCCCAGGCCTCTCCGGCTGAGGCTTTATGGCCCTCCTGTTGTCAGAACATGCTGTAAAGCTGAGGTCACCTGTGGTGAGAGCGGACCCCTCCTGAGGCCCTGCTCACTGCTGGTAACCTGCTCAGCTGTTTCAGAAAGGGTCCCTTTAAGGCCTCTCTCAGACACCAGTTTCTCAGAGATCGCACACTGGCACGGGCGTGCCCTGTCTAGTTCAGAGTCCCCATGCTCTGTTCTGCTCCCCACACATACGAGCTGACAAGCCGAGGACCAGGGTTTTGGACGCCAGCAGAGTTTATGTAAGTGGAAGGGGCTTTGGTGTCACGAAGTCTGATTTATGATGTTCCTTGGTTGTTCCAGTCTCCCCTCCCCTGTCTGGGGCTTTAGGAGCCACAAGGATGGGTGGGGCCCCTGAACAGGATCCTGGGAACTTTCTCCTCAGCCACCTCCCCCAACCACTCTGTGTCTCTGAGTCCTACCGCTTCTCTCTGTGGTGGTATAGGCAGTTCTATGGCACACACAGGGTCTTAAAGTAGCTTTTAAAATTTTGTGTGTTTATTTATGCCTGCTTATTGTTGTACATCACAGAAGTAAAAATGTCCTCCTCAGGGGCCAGAAGAAAGGCATTGGGTCATCTGGAATGAGAGCCACAGGAGGTTGTGAGTTTCCTGATGTGGGTGCCGGGAACCAAACCCAGGTCCTCTACAAGAGCAGCCAGTGCTCTTAACCACTGGGAAGAAAAATCATATGAGATTTCACCCTTAAAAACTGGTTCTTTAAGCTAGAATAAGGGGCCAGACATGGTGGCGCATGCCTTTAATCCTAGCACTGGACAGGCATGAGGCAGGTGGATCTCTGTGAGTTCAAGGCCAGCCTGGACTATAGAGTAAGTTCCAGGACAGGACAGCCAAGGATACACAGTGAGACCCTGCCTTTTTTTTTTTTTTTTTAAGTTATGAGAGACGCAGCTCAGTTTATAGATTTCTTGCCAGTATACATGAAGCTCTTGCCAGTATGCACGAAGCTCTGGGTTTGGTCCCCAGCACCATTATGCCTGTGTGCCTGTAATCTCAGCTCTCAGAGGGGCAGGCAGCAGGATCAGAAGTCCCAGGCCACCTTCAGCTGTATAATAAATGCAAAGCCAGGCTGGGCTATGTGAGACGCCATCTCAGAAAGTCCAAAAGGGGGCGGGGCTGAGGGACATCATTCGGTAGAGGAATGCTGGCCAAAGTCAGGTCTTCTCAGCACCTTAGGTAAGCTGAGGCACACGGCGGTTTCTCAAGAGCAGCTGGGACTATATCTGCTCCAAACGTACACGGGGACGTCTGCTGCAGGCTCCCGGGGGGACCGGGTGGTCCCGATGATCCAGGGGCTACCTCAGTGTTTCTGGATAACCGTCTCAGGACCTCAGGGTCCTCCTGGGGCTGATAGGTTGGGATGTAGGGCAAGAAGGGTCAGCAGCCCCGAATGGGGTGAGAGGAAGGAGCGGGGAGGGGCAGGAGGAGCTTCTGGCCGGTGCTGCCGGCTGGGGGTGGCGAGTGGGTGTCCGGACCTCTTTGCTCTGTGATTAGGCCAATTTTGTTTCTCTAGGGGTCATTTGTGGCAGGAAGCCCAGCCCAGAGGTTAAGCTAACTATTTCCAGTCGCCAGAGCAGATGGGACGGTGATAGCCACATCGGATCAGCAGTGTGGGCGTTACCGTATGTTCTGGAACATTGAGGGCTAGCATGGAAACGGTTTCTGGAGGTTGAGTTTGGGGAAGTGGGGAGGTCCCATGCACCCATGCCATGCTTCCCCAGTCTCTGCTCTCGGGGTTCAGCTCTCTCCCCACCTCTCCACAGCTGCCCCCAAGCTCCCAGACCCCGCCCCCTGACTGGTCTCCCCCAGACTGGTCTCCCTGTGTCTCAAAGGGAACTTTCCCTTCTCCCTGGGGGAACAACTGTTTCATCCAGAAGCATTTAGGAGACGAGAGGACTTGCCTTTCTTTGCATCCAGAATCCTCCAGAAGCCCCTGAGTTAGAGAGTTATTACGTGGGATGTATTACCGGGAGGAGATGGGACCTTTAAGAGTTGGGGCCCAGTGGGAGTCTTTAGGTCACTGAGAGGGGACTTGAAGGGGACAATGGGCACCAGTTCCTTCCTTTTCTACCACACACGTACCAGAGATCTAAAAGCAGTGGTTTGGCCACAGACCAAAATCTCCCAAACTATGAACTGAAATAAACCTTTTCACTTTATAAGCTGATTAGCTCAGGTGTGTGTGTTCTAGTAACAGAAAGCTGACTAATACAAGGCCGAAGTCTAATTCACTAAGGTGATTACGGCTGCAAACTTGGAGGGACTCCATGACATTCCTCAATTCCTCAGCTGGAGGGGTTCTTAGCTACCTTCTTCCCCTGTGGTTTTGGAAGTTTCGTTGAAGGCAGCACGAAGCCCCAACGGCAGCGTGTGGAAAGGGTTAATCGACCCTTCAATCTGAATCCCTAAGGAGGCCCCGGGTGTCCACGCTTGTGATCAGTGATACCTTTTGTTCCTAAATGAGAGCGAGCCCCAGATAGGTCAGACTGTGACAACCGGCCCTCTGACCGGATTGGGGATGGAGGAGGGGTGGGGTGGGGTGGATGTCAATGCTCCTGTGCCTGCTGTAATAGTCACACCTCTCCAATGTCATGGCTGCATCTGGCACCTCCAAGCTGGGTCACCGTGTGGGGCCATAAACAGCGCTCTCCAGGCTCTGGCACCTACACTTACCCATAGCCCTCTGGGGCCTCTGGCCCCTGGGAACCGGCAGGGACGGCTTTGTGATGTTAAGTCTCATCTTTCCCACTGCTGTGAATGGTTTTCCTTCTGTTCATTTTTATGACTCAGTTGCTGCCGAGGAAAAGGGGACGGGTCGTTACATAATTGGCTGCATGCTCGTTTTTAATTAAATAACTCAGGAAAGCCACCAGAGAGGGGGGGTTTCACATTCTAGTCCACGAACAGGACCTTGAACACTGGTTGCCCGCTCTCAGATGAGAGCATCCGGGTCGATGACGGCAGAGGCTGGGGCTGTGCGCGGCCACGCCAGAGCAGAACAGCACGTATCACGCGCACTTACGCATGTACGTGTGAGCACAAATGTACACGCCACGGCCGTTCCAGCTGGGAGGAGACGTCCTGTACCTTGTGGCCATGAGGCAGGACACCGGGTCCAGGTACTGCACAGAGACAGCATTTGCAGACCCACCAGGAAGTGGAGGATGGCGGTTAGGCACAGGAACTGGAATACCCAGGAGAGGTGGACACTTCACAAGAGGCAAAGTTAACAGCCAAATGCAGCGGAAGCTGTTTAGATGAGCATTCTGTTTGCCTGGTAAGAAGCTAACCCACAGCAGAGGCCAGGTGGCAAGGGCGGTGCGGTATCTCTACCTTTAAGAATAGATAAGGCGTCGGTCCTGACGAGGACACCGGGCAGAGGATCTTGGAAGTTGCCGGCTCTGTCTCACATTTTTGAAGTAAGGCGCGGTTGCTTTATCTCTGAGAATGTGGGAAGTCGGGAAGGGGTGTGGCTATACCTAACAAGCTCTCCTCCTCTTGGGCATCTGGCCGAGCCTCGCCACAGGATCTTTACAAACGACACACCAGCTCCAGGCCCCAATTCTAGTGCGGTTCTCCTCCTCCCATGTGTACTGATTGACAGGACCCATTGGGCTTTTTGGGGGTCTGGTCCCTACCCCTTTCTCTCCCCATCTCAGAACCATTCCTCTGCCTTTGTGGTGGGACTAACAGAAGAGCACCTTGGGAATGCGGCTGTCCCTCAAAGCCCAGGAAGTCTCAAGGGACAAGCCCAGGGTCCACGGAAACATGCTCCAGTGTGGAAAAGGTCTGAGGGACATCCGGGAGTTGGGTTCAATCCATCTGGTGCTCCTGACTCCTCCCTAACCCCTTAGGGCTGGAGAGCCCCCTCTCCAAACCTGAGGGCTTACAGCGGATGGCTGAGCCTCAGGGGACGTGTTTCAAGGGTGTGTCTGCCAACCAGTCCACCCATCTGAGTTGTTCTATTGTTGCAGACACACAAGCAAAGGCACCACAGCAGAGAGGGCCCCCGTATTGATCTTCTGATCAATAATTGACCCACAGAACATCTTCAGCACCCTGGGCTTCCACGAGCTGGTCCTGCCTCATCTTCTGCGTAGTCCTCGGGTGTCCTGAAGTGTGTGTGTATGTGTGTGTGTGTGTGTGTGTGGCAATCGTTCCTATTATTAATGTTACTATTATTTGTACTTCTTGATTAGGGTACTGTTTTTGGGTCCCCGCAAATAATACCGTCTCTTCTTTCTGCAAAATAAATAAAGTCAACTTGCAGTGCATACACGTTGTCAATGTCCTGAGAAGTCCCAAGGGTCCACTGTTGGGGGGGGGGGGGAGGTCTGTCTTCAGAGAGCTGAGGCTTGGAGGTCTTGATCCCTGGGCCAGGGAAGAGGGAAGGAAGCTCCCAGCCAGCCCCTCCCACCTCTCATAGGGAGCCAAAAGGGAACAAGGCCTAGATGGGAGACATAGAGAAAAGATATGTTCACTCCGGAGCCTGCCCACACCATCCTGACCCCTTCACGTATCAAGAGGTGGCGTCCCTTTGACCCCGAATAGGAGCCGGTCTCCTGCACGCCTGATCTTAGATTGTCAAAATCTAGAGCAGAGGCTGGCTTGGGAAACCGAAATTCACTGATGCTTGGGGCCCAGCAGCTAAGCAGGCAGATAATAACCCCCGAAATACGGGGTGTGCCCTGCCAGGCCACCATCCCCTCTCTACACAGTGCTAGGCCTGCTTCCCTGTGACAATCGGGTGTCCGTATCACTTGCTCAGTCCCAGGCTCTAACTGCCAGATGTAGCAACTGTCCAGAAAAGCAGAGCGGTGACCCCCACAGCAGCAGAGCCCAGGCTATCCCGGTTCTGGGAGAACACAGTTAGTCGGTCAAAAGGCCTCTGCTCCCCACCCCCACCCCCCAGCCACATGTTAGGGTCTACAAAGGATTTTCTCATATAAACTGTTCTCGAGCAGTAGCGCAGGCTGCTCTGGATGTTCAGACAAAAGGCTGGGGCCTCTAAATTTTCTCCTTATGGAGTCTGACCCCTAAACTGACAAGTAGCTGCAACCTTGAACTTTTGATCGCCAACCTCTGCTTCCTGAGCGCTAGCAGGTAATACAGGCGTGCGCCACCTCTCCTAGCTCGTGTGGTGCAGGGGACGGAACTCAGCGCTTCATACACAACAGACAAACATTATACAAACTGAGCTACAGACCCAGGCCCAGCGGGAGCTCCTGAGAGTCATTCCACACGGAGTTCACACAGCACAGCACGTGGGACCCTCTGGGCTCTATGTGACTCTGGCCCTCCTAGGGAAAGGTCCCTCCTTCTGGTCTCCCCCTTTACCTGGAGCCAAGCATTCCCTGCGGGTATTACCTGGCCCCCAAACCCAGCCACCTCTAAGTAGTGCTCCTACAGAAACAAAGCCAAAAGCAGCCACGAAACAAAAACAGCACCAACCCGTGAATAACTTAAAAAACCCAAATGAGATACCCACCCATCCTGCATGCCTCTTCCCAGAGTCCTAAAGTAGACCTTCCTTTTAGAAACTAGCTGTAACCATGGGAACCCGAGGGCTGACCTCTGCCAGGGAAATGGGAGGCTGCTTGCGGGAGCTGAGTCTCGATGTGACTTTTCCCCGCGGAGCACTCTGAACTTCTTGGCTGGCTCATGGAGTCTGGTTGCAAACAGTAGGCCTATGAGCTGTCTTTTGCTTTCAGGGACTGGAGCTAGGCCTGCTGGTTAGGCCTCAGGCAGCCTTCAAAACTGGGCATGCTCCTGAGGAGTGAGAAGAAAGGGGCCTTTGGACTGTAGCTGTACGAAGGCTGGCCATGCCATCTCTAAATATTCTGCCTGCCAGCCATGGTTTGTGGCTGGGTCAGAGGAGGTGGCCGTGACAACCCAGGTGCTCAGCAGAGATTAAGAGGCCATCATTCCGTACCAGCTCTGGCCAGGGCAAAGTGTCATTGTCACTGGATATGCTCCCTCACCATGCAACCCCCTGAAACGCAATTTAAAGCTCCTGTTTAGATCTGTCACGCAGAAACAAAATAAAATATGGTGCGCATAAAAATGGGGAAGCGTTTCTATACGTGTGTGTGTGTGTGTGTGTGTGTGTGTGTGTGCGTGTGTGTGTATAGAGTGTGTGTGTGTGGACCTGTGTGTGGAGTGTGACAGTGTGTATGTGTATGTCTGTGTGTGTAGAGAAAGAGTGTGTGTATGAGGAGAGTGTGTGTGTTTGTGTGGAGAGCGTATGTGTGTGTGTATAGAGTGTGTGTGTTTGTGTACGTGGAGAGAATGGGTGCATGACTGCATATATGTGTGTGGAGCATGTGTGTATGTTGTGTGAAGTGTGACTGTGTGTGCATGTGTGTGTGAATGATGTTTTCTGTGTCTCTCTGTGCTGTGCATACATGTATGTATGTATGTACGCATGTCCTATTTCCTCTTATATTTGTAATGCAGGAGATCAAACCCAGAGCCTTGTGTCTGAGAGGCAAGGGCTTTAACCCTGAGCCATACCCTCAGCCTTCACGCCCTTACAGACACTTTGTGTGTCTTGTTCTACACAGGCTGACAGTCATGGGTCCCCAGAACGCCTAACCAAACCACCTTGTATCAGCTGATAAACAGCCACTGTCCCTTCAGGAGCTTCAAACGGCCCCTTGCTCACCCTGGGCTGCCCAAGGACACAGGCAGATCCCAGGCTTCTCTGACTTGGGGAAGAAAAGGTTAACCCTCCATACAGTAGGAGGTCTGAGTGACTGGAGCACCCTCACCCCCCCAGCCCCGTTTCTGGTTGTTAAATACTTGGATTCTGGCCCACACAACCTACAGGCCTTTGTGTGTTTTATGTGTGTTTCTGTGACGGTGAGAGACAGAGCCAGGGAAGTGTGCCCATACACGGGAACCCACCTGGGCCTGCTCAGGACACTGCAGGCCATAAGGTGTGACCAGTGCCCCCAATGTGACAGGGCGCTTCTGTCCTCAGAGGAGCCCCGAGGCCCTAGCTGAGGCCGTTCTGGGAAGCTAGCTGGCAGGAGGCCTACTGCCATAGCGGGGATGGTGGGGGGCGGCTACGTCTCCATCACTGCTCCCCATTTGACTCCCTGCCAGGGCCGTGTCTCACTACCAGGCTGGCTGTGAGGGAGACAGGGCCAGCCTTTCACGAGAAGGGGTTCCCGGGGTCCAAGGACAGACCCCGCTACGTGACCCAGAAGGTGCCCCGCTCCTCCAGCAGGCTGACGGAGCGGTTGGTGAGCGAGGCGGCGTCCCTGGCCAGCTTGTAGCCGAAGAGGCGCATGGCAGGGCCGCAGGCGGCCTGCACCACCTGCGCCAGCTTGAAGGGCATGCCGAAGCGCCACTTCTCGAACTGCTCCGAGGAGTTCTTCCGAGTGGAGTAGACGTCGCTGCTGGCGTGGGCCGCTTGCGTGTTCTTCCGGATCCAGTCCTCCACCTGCGGAGTCAGGGGGATGCCCGCGAAGCCGTACATCTCGCGGGCCTTCTGCAGGGGGCTGCGCGCCACGTCCTCGTAGCGCACCAGCATGTAGCGACCCCTCAGCCAGGCGGGCTGCCGCAAGCCCAGCTCCGCGGACAGCCGGATGCTCTCGCAGTTGCCCCGCAACCGCTGCACCTCATCCTCGCTCAGCCGGTCCTGCCCCTCGGCCAGCCACTTCTTCCAGCCCTCGTACTTGCCCGCGAAGGCCACCATGCGCGAGGCCAGCACGGCCCGGGGGTCGCGCACCAGCTGGATGACCCGCAGGTCCAGCCTGGGTCCTCGGCCAGCGGCTGCAGGGACTCCAGCTGATGGATGCGCACGGCCTTGAGGGCCACGTGGTCCTTGCGTCGGCAGGCCTCGGCCGCCAGGGTCACGTTCAGGGGTCCGCAGCGACGGTTCCTGCAGTGGTACTTCTCGAAGACCTTCTTGACGAAGGGCGTGCACACCGGATCCTCGCACAGCGAGCGGCTGGATCCCCGGCGGAACAGGAACCGAGTCAAGTGGTCCTCGGGCGGCGGGCTGATGAAGGGCTCCAGCACGTACAGGTCGCATAGCAACAGCTGCTTGAGGACATCGCGGTAGACCAGCGCGGAGCCCGCCGCGCTGGCGGCCCCCTGCTGGAAGAACACGGTGCGCTCCAGGTGCCACAGTGGCTCGAAGAGGTAGAAGATGTTGCCCTGCTGGTTGAAGAACTCGCCCACGAACGAGGAGCCCGTGCGGGTGGTGGCCATGAGGAGCACGTGGCGCCGGTGCCCCGCTCCAGGATGCTGGGATGATGTCTCTGCGGCAGCATCCTGCCCCTGGGTCTCCATGGCTGGCTCCAGGCCCAGATGCAGGCTGAGGTTGTGCAGGCGGCTGCGCAGCTGCGAGAAGGCGGAATCCAACTCGCTCAGGGACAAGAGAGATGCATTGTCCGATAAGAGCAGGGCTGGGTCGGTGCTGTTAACCTCTGCCACAGATTGAGGGATCTGCTTCAGCTTGTCCGAGACCCTGGGAGTGGGGGTGGGGGTGGGGGTGGGGTAAGGTAAAGGGACAAGAGGGTTAGTGGCTGATTTGGAAGGCCCTACGCTGTCTTAGCTGGGTCTAGAGCTAAGGTCTGAGTCTTTGGCATGGACCCAGGGGTGACTCAGTGGGGGAAGTGATGGTGCAAGTCAGTAGCAGCTTCCAGGAGAGTCGAAAGGTGTACAGCAGGCGCATTTGTTTCCAGCCCTTAACCTACCCTCTGTGGCAGAGGCCGTTGTGCGGGGCTTGACTCTGGGAGAGCAGGTCTAAGGAATGGTTCTATGTCTAGCACAGTGGTTTTCCACCTTCCCAACGCTGCGACCCTTTAATACAGTTCCTCATGATGGGGTGACCCCCCCCAACCATAAAATCATTCCTGTTGCTACTTCGTAACTGTAACTTTGCTACTGTTGTGAATCATAATGTAAATATCTGATATGCAGGTGGTCTTAGGCGACCCCTGTGAAAGGGTTGTTTGACCCCCCCAAAGGGGTTTTGACCCACAGGTTGAGACCACTCGCTGGTCCAGCAGGTCCACTGCACACAGCAGTTGGTATCCTACCAACTCAAGAGTATTAGCCTGTCTGGGAGCCAATCCCCTGCTGTTGAATGATACACAACCTGAGCAGCCGGCCGTGACGGTCCTACCCACCAGAGTGTCCATCCCAGAATCCTGCCTCCCACGGGTTCATTTCCCTCATGACATCAAGACTCGCAGAGGGGCTATGGGGCTAAGGGGAGCCACGGTGTTAGAACAGAAAGTAAAGTAACCCTAACAGCCAAGACCCAGGCACCAGCTATGTGGTGCCCAAGGGCAAAATGTGTTTACGTTTTCTTATTTCTTCTCTTCACAGGGCAAGCCCGTTGCTAGTCACAGAATACAGAGAAGAACCACGTCAACAAAGTATAGTGTTTCCTCTCAGCTCTTGCGACTGTGTCAGGACGGGCTGCCCAAGTCTCCCTACTGTGCACATGGCTTCGGCCTCAGACACAGAGGGGCCTGCTGACTGCTGGCTGAAGCGATGCACTTCCTGATCCCCTCAAAGTCCTAGTGACACCCCTGTCCTCAGACGCTTCACCTTCGTTAAGGGGAGCCGTGGTTGAGTTCCTTACCTGGATATGATTTTATTTTCCTTTTCAATGAAGACAAAAACTATGACCACAAATGCCAGGAACAGGGCGTATTTGCTCCGAATCTTCAGGCTGTGAAGGAAGTCCCTGCAGTCCTGGGGCAAACTGGGTCCTTTCTCCATGGGGAGAAGGGGTGCCATGGGGCTCCTCAGGCTGGCTGTGGGCACTTAGCTCAGGGACATGGCTTGGGACCAAATCCACCCTCTTCAGATGAGGGATACCTTCATCCTGTGGAGAGACAGGTACTCAGGGCATCCTTGTCTATAGACAGGGAACGGAGACATCTTTCCACCAACTTTGGAGAAGAGACCCCAGGCCCACTCTCAAAATCAGAGACTTCAAGTGTCTTCACCTCTCTTTTGAGACAGTCTCTCTGTGTCAGCGGTTCTCAACCTTCCCGATGCTGCGACCTTTTAACACAGTTCCTCATGCTGTGATGAACCTCCCCAGCCCTGAAATTATTTTTGTTGCTACTTCATAACTGGAATTTTGCTACTGTTATGAGTCATAATATAAATATCTGCTACAGAGATGTTCACAGGTGACTCCGGTGAAAGGGTTTTTGTCCCCTCCCAAAGAGGTCGCCATCCACAGGTGGAGAACAGCTGCTCTGTGTAGTCCAGGTTACCCTCTTGCCCCAACATCTAAGATCTGGATTCTAGGTGTACTCCACCACACCTGGCCGAGGCTCCTTAAAGTCGTGGAGCACCTGTCTGCCATCTGGGACACTGTAGATGCTCATTATAAGGAGCTGGGAGATGGGGCACAGCTGTCTTCTGCCCCCCGAGTCTAGCACCTTTGGTAAGATTTGCGAGTTGACTAGACCCGATGGCTATAAACCTGTTCATTCCAGCTACTTGCAAGAGGATTGCAAGTTCAAGGCCTGCCTGGGCAACTTAGCAAAACCATGTCTCAAAAACAAAGGGTAATAGATGGCGAAGTGAGCATCTAGCAAGCTGGAGCCCTGAGTTCAGTCCCGACACTGAAGAAACAGGTTAGGAGGTGGGCTGCTCTGACGACAAGCTTCTAACCTTCTCCCTCCTCCCCCGTGGCGGTTCCTATCTTGGAGTTGCTGACCCAGCCTCCTCATTCCCGCAGCAATGCAGAGCTCCCAAGAGACTTCTGTCACTGACTGGAAGAAGGAAGGTTGAACACTGGCATGGAATGAGCAGACTGGGCGGCTCCTTCATCCACCCCTGGCAGGATGTGTGGCTTTGAAAGCCCAAGAACTAAGTGGCCAGCCAGGAGAGGGAGGGGTGTAGGTTCTGGGAGGGGGGTGAGGGAGAGGTAGGTGAGAGGACCTCCAAGCCAGGAGTTCACAGGGTTATGAGGAAGAAAGAGGGGGCCCAGGACACACTCAGCAAAGGCAAAGAAGGCAGAGCTTGCCCTGCAGGAAGTCCTGTGTAAGAAGTGGATTGTAACGTGGATGAGACTTTGTGCTACCTCCCTTCTGGGTTTGACAAGCACGTGCTGGTCCCATGTCCCTCGCCTGGCTGGAAGTCTCTGCTATGCCCCCTCCCTTGATGGCGTTCCCAGCATCCCCTACTCCACGGCTCCCATCTCCCCAGACCCCAACCAAGGTGCCACGAGAGGTCGACCCTCCAGCATGTACCGGACAGTGATGGAAGATGCCAGGATCCCATGCCCAGCCCAGCTCTGCCTGGGCACATACTGGTCACAGGACAGCACCCCACCGAGCTGGACCAGCTCTCTGCCTGCTGGGTACAAACACCAAGAGCAGGAAGAGAAGAGTTTCTCCACGGTAGCTGCCATGTATGCCAGCACATTCTCATTCGCCATTCATGGCGATCACCCACACAGTTCTCAAGAGCATCATCCTCCTGCCTCGTACCTTCGTCCCTCAGCCCTCTCCTTCTGTAATATTCTTTTTTCCTTAACTAACTGCCCCTCCCTACAGCCCATCTCTCTTCCCCTTCTGCCCTCTGGCCACTCTCTGCTGAAGCATCCTCTGAGATTCCCTGGGGTGTGCGCTTCCCTCACACTCGACTCCCTCCTTAGGTGAAGGCGGGGGGGGGGGACCCCCTCCCATTTCACACGTCTCACTCCTGTCTTCTGGACCATCATCAGCACAGCTATGCATCCAAACGCTTCTTGCCCCCAACACACGGTGGCGCCCACGAGTCCCTGGATATAGCCGGGCGGACGCAGCGGAGAAGCTCAGCTCAGTATTCAGGGTGACGCTAGCTGCAGAAAACCCTCCCTGTACAACTCAGAGCAGAATTCAAGTCTTCCAAGGCCCCGGGGATAGGAGCCCATGAGCTCTGCCATGTCACGTCACCCCACGCCCAGCTCCTGTGGGCACTACCTGGCTCCAGCCTCTCCCGCTACTCCCTACCTGGGGGCGCACCCTATCTGGTTTTTTTCACCGGAGTTTGTTCTACTTAATGTGTACCCCAAGACCATTCTTCTTCCTCTAATACGGCCCAGAGAAGTCCAAGGCCCCCGTTCCTTCTTTGCCAGCTTAGCATCCAGGGCTCGCTGCAATGCCCGAGTTTCCTTTATCTGCTCTCTTCTTTCCTGGGTGAAAATGTTCTTTTCCCACTGGGTTCCAGGGGAGGCTGGATGGAGACAGGAGAGCCAAGAGCATGTGGGAAGTGGAGGAAGCCCTTCCCCCGCGGGATCTAGCTTAGGTTTCTCATGCACACAACTGTAGTAAAGACTGCTCGTTTTTCTACGGTATCTCAAAGAAGGAGTTACAGCCAACAAACGAACCGCGCTTGCTTAGCACCTGCCAGGCTTGCTGCGCGCCTTTGGAACTTCATCCGAATTCCTGTCCACCACAGACCTGAGCAACGCACCTCATGAGCACCTTACGATCTCATTTCCTTTACAAATGATGGGTAGCACCAGACAAAAAGAAAACCCCCTGTGTGAGTGAGCCCTGGGGAGGAGAACGCGCTGGGCACCCGCAATGGGCGTGTGCGAAGATGCAGGGTAGGGAGGACGGAAGGGCAAAATGTCACACCTCGGTCTTGAATTCTCGTTTCTTGGGGACTTTCAGCTCAAGCCTCTAGCAGCTGTGTGCTCGTGACAGGGAGTGTGGGAAAGGCCCCAAGACAACAGCTGGTTCAGAAAGGGAAGGAGACAGCTGAAGTGGGTGAGCCTTCCCTTCCCTGCTCTCTCTTCGGGGGTCTTCTTTCTTGCTCAGGCCTCTCCCAGGACTTGGCAAACTGCCTCACTGGAGCACTGGTTTCCCACTCGGATGGCCTGCAGCCAGGCTCTTCCACCGAGACCCCAGATGGATTGCAGTCCAGCCCTGCTTCCGTTCTTCTGGAGGGGTCCCAGCAGGGAGACTGAGAGAGAAGCTCCGATAAGGGGCTGTGCCTTGCCAGACATTGCATCAGGCACCAAGACTCCACTCCCCTCTCTCTCTGGAACCCAGAGCAGGGCAGAGACAGCCTCAGCTGTTGCGTGCCTGCACACACAGCTTTTCCCAAGTAGAAAAAAAGGGGCTCCACAGGCAGAGAGAGGACTGGCCACTGTGGGAAAGTTATGAGTCCACTTACGGACGCCAGAAGTCTGATCCCTCTTGTGTGGCCCAATCAGGAGTGGACTTCCGTGAAAGTTGCCCATGAATCCCTGGAGAGTAGAGAGAAGGGGGTGGGGTCGGGGACTCTGCTGATCCATTGGCCAGTCAGGCTGTTTCTGATGCGCTGGTTTTGTCCATGCACTGACCCGTCCAGGCTAGACCCTATTTCACATGGAAGCATCTAGAGATGACCTGGGAAGGGGACCCGCCCTCCCCAGCATCCTGACTTCAGCTCTGACGGGACAGTAAACGCTCAGAGGAGGTGATGGCAAAGTGAGCGAAGGAAGAAGAGAAGGAATCTGGCTAGCGGGTCTGTCTAGGGCTCCATCACTCAGTGTCTTGGTACCAAAGCATCCAGCGTCCCCGTTCCTTAGCAACCCAGCATCCCAGGGCTCCAGCCTCCTCCTCTAAAATGAGCACATCACTCCAGGCACAACGCACGCCTCTAAATCCCAGCACGTGGGAAGTGGAGGCAAGATGGACAGGAGGTCGAGCGCACCCCCCCACGTTAAATAAATAAATAAATGTTTAGAAAAACACAAACACGTAGAAAGAGGGAATCCGTCTACAGCTTCTCGTGACTGTCCAACCTCAGCCGAGACGGTAAAGCAGGCGCGGTCAAAGGCAAAGGTGTCCGTGTACTTAGAAGGAGCGCGGTCCTGAGCCACGGTGGGCGATGGAGCCGAGGGCTAGCCTGATGCAGCCGGGCTGCCGTGGGCTCCAAGTGAGGTAACTCCTGGCAAAGTTAGTCCAAGGGACTCCTCAGCCTTCTGTGCCTGCGTGTGGACATGGCGGGGGTGGGTAGGGTTCTTCCTCTACCTCACCAGACAGTCACAGTGGCCTGAAGTGCAGGACCTGGAGAACAGTCCCCTGCCCGGTGCCACTAGGCGTAGCAACCTGCCATCGGCAAGCCAGAGCTGCATGGTGACTGGTACCCAGGCTGTCCTCAGCCACCCAGGCCCGGCTTCCCGGGATGCGGTCTGCTCCATTCAAAACTGACCTGGACACCGGCCAGGCAAAGCAAGGAAACGTCCCGCTAGAGAGAACCGAGTGCCACACAGGGTCTCGAAATGCCGAGGCAGCTACAGCACGCTCTAAGTGACCATTCTCGTGCCTTTCTATGGTGTCCGCGTTTTGAGAACCACGTGCTCGTGTCACTTTGAGTATTTTTTTGGAATCTCACAAAAGGGCATGGAAGAGCGTCCCAGGAGTGGTTTGAGAAAGGCAGGGATTGGCCTGGGAAGGAGCGTAACTCAGTTGGCAGAGTGCCCGTCCAGCAGGCATGAAGCCCTGGGTCCGATCCACAGCCCTGCATACAACCGGGCGTGGTGACACAAGCATGTGATCCTAGCACGCAGACAGTGGAGGCAGGAGGATCAGAAGTTCAAGACCCACCCTCCTCAGGCTACATAATGATGTTGAGGCTGGGATCCAGGAGGCTTATGAACAAAGTAAAACAAAGCAAACAAACTAACTAACAAAACAGCCACTGGGCACAGTGGTGCCATTTGTAGGACTTGCTACCCAGGAGGCCGAGGCAGAAGGATCATAGAGCATCAGGCTGGAGAGGTAAAAGATTCTGAAGATGGATGCTGGTGATGGGATGACTGCATTTAATGTCAGGAAACCAGACATTAGGGCGGTGGGTGGTTGCTTTAAAGATTTGTCGTTTTCTCTGTGTGTACGAATGTTTTGCTTGCATCCATGTATGTTCATAGTGTGCATGCCTGGTACCTGTGGGGGCCAGGAGGGTGTCAGATGCCCTGGATCGGGAGTTCCAGTGGTTGTGAGTTGCTGTGTGGGTAGTAAGAACTGGACCCAGGTCCTCTGCGAGAGCAGCCAGTGTTTAAGTACTGAGCGGTCTCTCCAGGCCCCTAAAGTGGTGGGTTTTATGTTAAGCTATGTACTTTTTGTTTTACTAGATAAACCTGTGGGCAAACCTAAGAGAAACAAAGGATTACGGAAGGATCCCTGCTCTTTCCTGGTTCGGTGATCTTGCCCTCTGATGCCCCAAAGCAGCAAACACAGCTCCTGGCATGTGACACACGGTGAGACTCGGAAAATATCGTGGAATAAATGAATGAACTTGTGTGCTCTCTGGGATGTCGGTTCTTGCTTTCGATAGGTTCATCTTTCAGAGTGTCGGCACCTGTAAGACGCTCCATTGGGACTGAGAACGTAGCTCAGTTAGCAGAGTGCCAGGTGTGTATGAAGCGTGGGTTCTACCCCTGGCACTTCCGAAAGCCGGGTGTGGGGGTACACAGATGCAGTTCCAGCACCGGGAGGTGGAGGCAGGGGGATCAGGCACCCAGAGCCATCCTCTGCAGAGTGAGCAAGGTCAGCCTGGGCTGCACGGGATGCGAGGTTTTGTTTTGGTTTTTTATAAAGGCTAGAGTTACACTCCCTTGAACGGAGAATATCGGTACAGAGCTCAGTGAAAGATGCTCGTGTCAGGACACTGAACCAAGCACACCAGCGGCCACAGTTATAGTCCATTCTTGTTTTTAAAAAAATAAAGGTAACAGTGAATGTCATCTGGAATCCCAGCACCTGAGACGCTGAGGCAGGAGGATTTCTGCGATTGTAAGGCCAGCTGAGGTTACATGGTGAGATCCTGTCTTAAAGCAAAAAGAGTGTATCATGAGCTCACAGACAGACAGACAGACACACACACACAGCAGTAACAGTGGCGTTTGGGCTTCTTGCTTTTGCTTGCTGTCTTCTGGGTGCAGGGCCAGGCCACTAATGGTGACCTGGAAGGCTGAGGCCATTGACTCTCCCAGCTGTAGACAATGCCCTCTGGCTAGCAAACAAAACGTCCCCACTCTTCAGCTGTGGGACACCAAACTCATTCTCAAATATTATAAAGCTGCACGCACTTCTGGGCAGTGATGTGAACTCTGAACAGCTGCTGTGTCCATCAGCAGGAGCTGCTGCCAGGAGGTCGCCTTCCTTAGCTGTCAGGGCCAGCTTTCCGGGTGTGGGTGGCTGCAGCTTTGTTGGATGCAGGAAGAATGCTGGTTTGGAGCACAGGCAACTGTCTACTCAAATACCCACGGATGGGGCAAATGTTGTTCAGATTTGACTTTGCCCACTGAGATCTTTGTGTTGAAAGCACCCAGTTGTATTGCTCCTAAATTGGAGGAAATGTATGATCTCCTCCCTCAGCCTAAGCACTGGTCAAGGAATACCTTGCCCTGGGTCTTGATATCACCCGTAAAATGGCATCTGGTGGGCCAGCTGAAGTTGGGGATTGGTACTGTGGAAATTCTATCATCCAGCAGTTAAGACCATTGTATCAGTGGGCAGTGCTTTTCCTCAATAAATGACCTAGAGGCTGCGTGCTCAGGGTCAGTCTATCAGAGGCGGGACCCTTTGCCTAAGCCAGCCAGGCTTGCATCTTGGAGAATTCTCTCTGTTCTTTATTGAAACCTACCCGAGATATTAATATTTCCATCTACAGGCATCAGACCAAATCCCAACTGTCTTCCTGCTCCTGTATGCAAACCTTCATCCATGAGCATACACCCTGCACGTGCAGCTTCAAGCCTTAAGGTCCAGACAGCCCTTTCCTGATAAAAGATGGCCGTCACATTAACCTCAAGGTTAAGGATGGTCAAAGCCCAGAAATGGGCAAGAGGCCCACTTTAACCCTCTCCTTAGCCCTCGCAACCTCTGCCCCTCACTTGGCACGAGCTTCCTTGAAGGAGAGGGGAGGGGTGAGGCAGCACCTCGGAGCTGCAGGCAGACTGTCGTCAAGCCAGGCCTCAGGGTGGCTGGCAAAGATCCCAACACGGCTACTTTTATATTGCTACCCAAATGCCTTTATGTGTTTTTATGAACAACAGCCAACATTTTTAAAGAGTTCTTGAGGCTTCCCCACAAATGGATTTTTGGGTTTGGGGAAATTCTGAGGCAAAGCCACTAGGATGTGTCTTGATGGTGAACCCGGTCTGCTCTGGATACTGCAGCAGAGAACCGTGCACGGGAGGGTGTTTTAGAGCCACGCATGTATTAGGGGTCTCTAGCACAACGGTTCTGAACCTTCCTAACGCTACGACCCTTTAATACAGTTCTTCACGTCGTGGGGACCCCCCCCCAACCAGAAAACTTCCTCATAGCTACTTCATAACTGCAAATTTGCTACCGTTATGGATCATGATGTGAACATCTGATATGCAGATGGTCTTAGGTGAGCCCCGTGAAAGGGTCGTTTGACCTCTCAAAGGTGTCGAGACCCACAGGTTGAGAACCACTAGAGGAGCAGACCTGGCAGAATGAATAGCTACACGTATATATAGACAGACATATATAGGATTTATTAGAGGGGTTACAGGCTGTAATGCAGCCAGTCAACAATGGCCGTCTCCCAACGGAAAGTCCAAGAATCCAGCAGTTCAGTCAAGGAGGCTGGCTGTCTCAGACGGTCTTTGGTCTGTGCGGAGTCCTGGAGAAGCAGGCTCTGACGCCAGTGAAGGGAGGGACTTACCACTGAGAGTGAGAGCAATCAGAAAGAGCAAGCGCTCCCTTCATCATGTCCCTTATATAGCCTGACTCAAGATGGTGTGTCCAGATTAAAGCGGGTCTTCCCACCTCAAAAGATCCTTATTAAAAGTGGGTCTTCTAGCCCGGCGGCGGTGGCGGTGGCACGCCTGTAATCCCAGCACTCGGGAGGCAGAGGCAGACTGATCTCCGTAAGTTCAAGGCCAGCCTGGTCTACAGAGTGAGTTCCAGGACAGCCAGGGTTACAACAGAGAAACTGTGTCTCGAAGGAAAAAAAAAAAAGTGGTTTTCCCCACTTCAGATGATTTAATTAAGAAACCCGTCTCACAGGTACCCAGCTGCTTGGGTTTTAGTTAATTCCAGACGTAGTCAAGTTGACAACCAAGAGGAGCCATCACGAGACTCCATGCCATTTCTTCACGTAGTCAGTAAAGAGGTTCCCGGAAACCCACGGGCACAGCCAAGCGCTCACCCAGTGCCTGTGTGCCCCTCCCCACGGCCCTGCCTTTGCTGGCAGTGAAGACCACGTGGCTGGGCTCTGGTCTGTGGGTTGTGGGCGAAAGTGATGTAAGTCACTTCAAGGCCTGGTCCTTAAGATGATTCCACACATTTCCCAGAGGCCGTGTTGAATGGCCGGCCACATGTTCGGCGAGCTTAAAGGGAAGCAGCTGTATTCACAAGACTGGGGGGGCGGGGCGGAGAGCCACACGTGGTATGTGAGATAAACGAGCTTGTGCTGTGTGAAGGCACTTGGATTTGGGGTCTGCTTGTTGTGGCAGGAGACTGGTCCCTCTCCTGGCTAAATACGAAGTATTCTCCCACAGCGCTGATGGAGTGTCCTTGAAGGACTGTTTGGCCAAAACGCCATAATTTACATTATTGTTATTGTTGTTAATATTATTATTATTGCTGAGCACAGGACATAACTTTCTGTTGCTTGCTAGGCAAGCACTCTACCACTAAGCTAACCCACCAGCATGAGCCAGGATCTCATAGTCTAGGCTGATTTAAGACTAGAAATATATCCAAGGATGACCTTGAACTTCTGGTCTTCTTGCTGACACCTCCTAAGTGCTGGGACTCCAGCTGTGAGGCACCATGCCAGATTTTATTATTTTGATGTGCTGGGTGTCTTACGTACTTTTAAGTACTTTTCTATTGTTGTAAAGAGGCACGGTGACCAAAACAACTTCTAAAGGAAAGCATTTGATTTGGCGGCTGGCTTACAGTTTCAGAGGGTGAGTCCATGATCATCATGGTGGACAGCATGGGAACGGGTAGGCCGGCAGGCAGGCAAGCATGACACTGGAGCAGTGACCGAGAGCTTCCATTTTATCCAAAAGTTGGAGGCAGAGACGGGGAGTCTAGCTGGGAATGGGACACCTCCTCCAACAAGGCCACACCTCCTAACCCTTCCCAAACAGATCCACCAACTGTAAGCAAGGCATTCAAATACATGAGCCAATGGGGGGGGCCACACTCCTTCAAACCACCATAGTGGGTATCGAACCTACGACTCTATGCATGCTAGACAAGCCGTATACCAACAGCCCTAACCAGCCTGAGGTCGGAGGGCGGGGCCTGAAGAGGTCACCTGGACGTAGAGAATGAGCCCTTTATTAGACACTGAAGGTGCTGGCGTGAACACGGAGAGGGCCATGCTGACGGCTCGCTGTTAATTTGTAAATCCCCCTGGCAACAACACCGTGGCCCAGACATTCTGAGTCTAGGAATTAACTTTCAACCACTCTCTTACAGGTGACAATAAGAATGTACATGGCAGGAAACGGCTCGCCACCGTAACAGGCTCAAGGAGACCTTAACTCATACGGACGCCCTCTCTGATGCCCTGCTTTTTTCTTGGCTACGGAGCCTTTGACAGTTCTCATCGTTAGCGACCTTCCAGCCAGAAAGGTGTTTCTGAAACGGCTGCCTCCCGGGTGCACACGCTTGAGAGACTCAAGAGGCCGAGGGGAGGGCACTGCCTGGCTTCCCGTGTGGGCGTGGCTCTCTTTTCTGTCCCTCACCTCCGCAGAGACCGCTCCATTAAAGGATTCTGAGGTAACTATCTTGATGGCTAATTATTATTATTAGTTTCTGATTTTCAACACAAGGTTTCTCTTCGTAGCCCTGGCTGTCCTGGAACTCACTCTGTAGACCAGGCTGGCCTCGAACTCACAGAGATCCACCTGCCTCTGCTTCCCTAGTGCAGGGACTAAAGGCGTGCGCCACCACCGCCCGGCTATGATGGTTAATCTTAACTGTAAACTTGATGGAATTGCCATGTCTGTCAAGGGTTTTCCAGATTACGCTAACTGAGGTGGGAAGTCTGACCCCAGATGTGTGCAGAGCCGCTTCACGGGAAACCCAACTGAAGAAAAAGGAGAAAGTGACCTGGGTGCGTGGCTTTAATTCCAGCGCTGGGGAAGAGGCAGAGGCTGGAGGGTCTCTGTGAATCTGACACCGGCCTGGTCTACACAGCGAGCTCCAAGACAGCTAGGACTACATAGTGAGACCCTGTCTAAAGAGGCAGGGTGAGGGGAGCACATTCTTCACTTTCTGTGTCTCGACTTCAGATGCAAGGTGGCTGGATAGTGCATATACACACCCCTTCCGTAAGTTGCTTTTGTCGGATATTTGCCTGTGCAGCGAGACAACTACCTAATACAAGAGTTGACCTGGCACCAGGAAAGTGTGCATGAGGCTCTCAACGTAGAGGAACCTGTACCCAGCTGGCTGTTACTGGTCGACTAGAGTCGAGAGTCCCGACCATCAATAGACTCCAGACAAATGTCAGCCAGAGCCTGTCTGCCCTATGGCACCACTGGCTGGAATTCCTTGGCGTATTTCTCCCAGCTGGGTGGCCATTTACCACAGGGGGAGAATGCTGGCTGAGTCATGCCAGCTATTCCTGACCAGTCCAAACAGTCTTTAACTGTGGCAGTTACTATTTCTGGCCAAGGGCTCGATAATATTATTTCTACCATTATTCAATCCAGAATCGGCTGGACATACACACGGCCCCAGCCAACCAGTTTAAAGCTTCTCAGCTAGGATGGCAGATTGATTTCAACCCCTCACTGAGGCGGATTGGTTGGAAAAAATTTCCTATAGTGTTGAATTTGAACAGGTACGTCCCATTTGGAGAAGGGAACTGTGATTGATTGGTGATGTCTGCACAGGTGGAGGAGAAGCAGCATCATTGGGAATATGTAGAGCCTGCTCTGGAGCTCTGGGTTTCATTCCTGATAGCGTGTAAGGGTCTCCTAGGGATCTTAAAAAAGCTCCTGATGGCCAAGCCCCGCCTCCTGAGATTATGACTGTACTGGTCTGGACACTGTCTGGGTATTGGGACTGCCGAAAGATCCTTAGATGATTCTAACCAAGACCTAACGGTTCTAACCTAAAGATCAAGAGCTGCTATCTGAGGGCATTGAACCTCACTAGCCCAGGACATCTGGGAGATGGCAGAAGCTGCTGTCTGCCGTCTGCCACACACCAGCTCGCCAGCGAGGCCACAGTGACTGGAAAGTCTTTTCACTCATTTAAGTCCAGACCTGAACGGATTTATTCCTGCCTCAGCCTCCCCAGTGCTGGGATTCTAAGCAAGCACACCAGGATGTCTGCCTTGTTGCTGGGTCTCTGGCTGACCGAACACAGAATCCGGAATGAATAGGTCTGTGCTGCCTGTGTTAACCAGGACCACGTGCTTGGAAACCTTCCAAGACTGTCGGCTCCGCCTCCCTTCTGTAATGACCCTTGTGATTCCATTCCGGGTCACCCAGCTGGTCCAAGTACTTAACGGCGTCCACAAAAGCCCTTCTACAGTGGAAGGTAACACCTCCGGAGAGGTCCAAATAGGGATGTACGGATATGGTACTGAGGATTCGTATCTGGACTGCCACAGACACCTGCCTCTCTCAGTGAGGTGTTATAGTGATGTACTTAGCACAATGTCAAGAGTCCTAGGAATACTTAATCCCAGGTGAGAACGAGAATCCCTCAGATGGAAAAAAAAAAAAAAAGCCTAAAACTATCAGTGCCATGAAAAGCCACTGGGAGAGGGGGTTGGCCTTAGCTCCCTGGAGCCTGGGGAGCTGGCAGAGCAGGCTAACTGCAAACGCTCTGAACTCGAGGGGCAGCTTGTTCTCGTTATCCCACACCTATCCAGTACCAAACCTCGGGACCCAGGAGTCTGTTCAACTAATACTCGTTGAGGTGGGTGAGCTGAGCCATTCCTGGAAGCCCCAAGAGGGTCCCTCAGATGGGTGGGAGGGGTCAGAGCCCAGGAAATGAAGAAGAAAGGGGTCCTGTGAGCAGACAGAGGCTAAGGCAATGACTGCCTGGGAGTGGGGGCAGGGCTGGCATCCTTTCTCCCCGCCCCTTCCACCCCCCCCCCCCCCCCCCGAGTTCAATAGGAGTGAGGGGACCCGATCTAGCCATCAAGGGGCCATTGTTACTGGAACAGAGGAGGCTCTGTGCCCACTTAACGCTCTCCTCCTAGCGGAGCGGCTCCCAGCAGGACTGGTTGCTAGCTTAGGGGGAGCGGCTCAGGGGACCTAAGATTACTCGGGACACCAGTGTCCGGGCTGAGAGTCCCACAAGCCTGTCTTTCGGAAGTAGACAGGCTGCGGTGCCAGGAAAGCTCTCCAGGTAAAACTGTCGGCCGGTGAACCCCAGCAGACCCCGGTGGAGCCAGAGGGAGCACCTCCCCACTGGGTGGCCATGCCTGACCTGCCCTCTCCCCCTAGAAAACTAGAAACGTGAAATCACTGAGTAAATGAAGCCTTTCATAGCCTCCTGAAGAAAGTGTTTTCAGAGGGCCGTGGGAGGGGGGTGTGTCCTGTGGGTCGGAGATTTGAAAGTCAGGTTTTCCAGCTCGGGTCGAACACAGGGGTCGCTTGCTAGAGCCTTTCAACATTCTGCACTCTGTAAGCTAGATGTTAGGAGGGCAGTGTCCAAGAGGCTCCAAGGTACCTGGCAGGGCCACCAGGGGCTATCATGACAATGTGAACATCTTTTCCTCTTGTGCAGTCCTGTACAGCAAACCCAAGGAAGGGAGCCTGTGGCGAACACAGTCCAGGAGAAAAGCTGGGCACAGTGGCTTACAACTATACACCCAAGCTGGAGACGGACCCAGGCTGTATACATGTAATAGGTTCCAAGCCAACCCGAGGTACGTAACAAACCCGTCTCAAAAGTCTGGACAGTCAGGAGAGCACTTCCAAAGTTATTCTGCTCTCCTAGCCCAATCCTCCACAGAGAAGCTCCCTACAGCAGCTAGCAGGAGCAGATGCAGAGGCCCAGGGCCAAAGTGCAGAGAACCCTGTGGAAGGAGAGGAGGGATGGCTGGGACCAGAGGGGCTGAGGACACCAGGAGAGCAAACTCCATGGAGTCAACTGATCGGCACTCTTAGGGGCTCACAGAGCCTGGAGCAACAGGACCTGCTGGGTCCCCCAAATATGTCTTGAGGTTGCCTGGCCTGGGGCTCTGGCAGACCTCAAACAGACTGGAATGGGGGGGTGTCCCTGAAGCTCTCACCCACCCTTAATTATCTCCTTCCCCTACTGGGTTGCCTTGAAGTAGGGAACTGTGCCTGACCTTGTTCCATCTTGTTGTGCCATGTTTGTGCCAGGTTACTGCTAGGAACCCTGGGAGGACTGCGCTTTCTTGGGGTTGGGAGTCAGAGGGTGGGTGGGGTAGATCTGGGGGATAAGGGAGGTGAGGGGAGCTGGGGAGGTGGAGGGAGAGGAGGAAGGGAGTCGGGATGCATTATCTGAGAGAGGAAAAATTTAAAAATTGAAAAAGCATAATGTCTATATCCAGATAAATAATTTATTTAATTTAATAAAAAAAATAAAAATAAAAACAGACTCTATTAAAATAAATAAATAGGTCACCAGGCCACAGCAGCAGTGCCGGTGCAGGACTCTATGGTATACAAACCTTAGGGCTAGCCTGGGGTCACCAGTCCGAGGCGGGTCCCGTAAACACGATCAAGATCCTATCTCACGCTATCTCCTGCTAGGTAGGAGTTATTTTTCAAACTGAAGGTGCACGACCTATTTAGTAAGCCAGGCGAGCATTCGTCTTCCTCCTTTCTCCACAGAAGAGCGTTGTATGAAGTGGGAAACACCAGAGCCTCTCACGGGCCGTAAGGATGCTCACGGGGCTCCTAAGACTTGTGTCTCGGTTATGTGTCTCTGTGCTGAGGTTTTGGTTTTAACCCCGAACCTGCTCATTGAGACTAGCTCCTCCTCTGTGTCTGGCCTGAACGGGAGGTTTTCAAGAGGGCGACACGGGAGTCCCTCCGTCCCAGACAGCGGTCACGTGAGTGGGCCACAAACAGGGACTGCTCTCAGGACAGACAGCACTTTGCAATGTTGTCCCAAACTTCACCCTCTGCCTGGCATTGTGGCACAGACCTGTAACCAGCCCTCTGGAGGCTGATACGAGAAAGTCAACAAACAGTTCGAGGCTAGCCCGGATTATATGGTGAGCTCCTGTCTGTTTTTGAGGTCCAGTGAGATGGTTCAGTGATTCAAACCCGACAATCTGAGTTTGCTCTCCAGAACCCACGTGGTGGAAGGGGAGAACCAGCGGGTTGTCTCTGACCCTCACACACGAGCCTGTTGTATGCGTATCACCCTCCCCCCGAAATACATAAATAAATGTAAAAAAAAAGACAAAATTACAAAATATTTGGTTTTTAAAAAGTATACTTCTCTCCATGCACGTAAAACCTTCTGTCCTCCACCACCTGAGGCTGGACAGGCTGCCAGTGCTGGACCAACTTGTTAGTCAGCTACACGCAGGGATGGGACCAGGGGTGGGTGCATTATACTGGTCTCTACCATGCTCTTGAACTGTAGGTACTTATGATAAAGGGGATAGAGTAACCACTCTAAAACATTCGTAGGGAGCTGCAGACAAGGATGACAGTCCCCAAAGGGGAGCAGGTAGCCGTTAACCCTGGGTGGGTGCAACCACTGAAACTGAGCCCAAATCCTGTATGTCTTCAGAGCCGTCCACAGCCATCATCAACACCCCCTCCCCCCACCCAGGGCCTAATGTGAAGCTGCTTCAGTCCCATGTTACCTTCAATCCTTCTGAGCTGCCCGATTGCCACAGCCAGCGGCTGGGAGGGCAGGCAGGACCCTTCCCACCATCATCATCCGGAAGAGGAACACTGGTTCAGAGCAGTTAAGTGATCTGCCCAAGGTCACCTGGCTGGAGAGTAGAGGCTGACCATGAAAGGCAAGGTCCCCCTGGCTCGGGGCCGTACATTCCTTCCTGGCACGTTTATCTCCATGTCCCCGTGCTAATCATTTTTACTGTTCGAGGTGACATGCATTCTGTCGCCACCCAGACTGAACATGTGCGTATGTCAAGTCAGAAGAAAGCAAGGCAGGAAGAGGAAGACAAATGAGTCTAGTATGTCGCTGAACTCCACCGTGACAATGCCCCCAAGAGCAGACACGGGGGAGGGCACAGCCTGGGAAGGCCCAGACATCCCTTCCCTGTGCCCTGAATCCACTGAACTGTGCTCCCTCCACAGGCCACAGAGAAGTGTGCTCCCCCACCCCACCCCAAGACTGCCCCTTAAACATGAGCTCACCCCAGAAAACCTGAGCTTCAGCCACACATGCAAAAAAGGGGGCAAAACTCTGGCCAAGGTCCTGTGGACTGATGATGGTCAAGAGGGCGTTCCTGGAACAGTGCCCACTCAAATGTCAGGAATATACAGCCACACAGTTACCCAGGAAAGCAGTGGGGGGGTGAGGTCATCCATGGCCAAAGTGACAAGCTGAGCCCTGGGGTGTCCCTCTGGGAAGCCTGGTCTTTCAGGCTAGGAACCCATGGCTGAAGATGGAGGGTGTGGACCCCTTCCTCTGTTGTCAATTAGGGATGACAATGTCCACGTCAACCCGACAGGGTTCTCATAAAGATAAAATACGACGATGCCTGTAAACCGGGTGTCGGGGACCCGGTGCAGAGCAGAGCAGAGGGTGTCACCGGTGTTGAACTCGTTTACTAGTTGCTAGTGTTAAACATCAGCTAGGTTATTAACTAGTTCCATGGAAGTCCATCTTCACAAGTGGGTGGGTGGATGGATGGATGGCTGGATGGGTGGTGGGTAAATGGATGGATGGATGGATGGAGGGAGGGAGGGATGGATGGAGGGCTGGATGGATGGATGGATGGATTGATATTGGTTGGATGTGGTTGGATGGATAGATGAATGGATGGGTGGAGGGATGGATGGAGGGATGGATGGATGTTGGTTGGATGGATGGATGGTGGTTGGATGAATGAATGGATGGAGGGATGGATGGATGGTGGTTGGATGGATGGATGAATGAATGGATGGAGGGATGGATAGATGTTGGTTGAATGGATGGATGAGTGGGTGAAGAATTAAAGCAAGTTGAAGCCAGATGTAGTGGTACAGGTGTATTCTTACGACCATGGGGCAAGAAGCTTGCCGTAAACCCAGACCAGCCAGGGGCTGTATAATGAGGGCTTGTCGTTTCCTCTCCTCCACCTGCCACCCCCCAAGGTTAGGGACCTCTGAATATGCAGTTTGGCCACCAGCCTGTCCAAATGGGTCAGAACACCCTTGTCAGGCTCTGAGATAGCTGTGGTCCCTCCCTACAAGACAGGGAAACAGAAGGGACAGCTGGGATCACCAGGATGCTTGGGAAGTGACCGGACAGGCTGCCCTGGGCTCCCAGGATGCGCAGGCACAGGTTAGGAAGGCCTCCATCTGTCTTTACGGGAGCAATCAAAGGTGACCCATGAGGGCCAGATTGTGGTAGCCACGTGGCAATGATCGCGGTGACAGGAATGACCGAGTGGGACTCTGCAGCGCCCCGTGCTAACTCCGATCCCAATTGGCTCTCCTTGTTTTTAATGAGTCTCACAGAGCCCAGGTTAGCCTCAAATACTACGAAGCCAAGGATGACCTTGAACTCCTGACTAGCCTACCTTCATCTCCAAAGTGCTGGGATTACAGGCCTGGATCGCCATGCCTGGCTCCTTGGATTTGGGAAGCGGGACAGTAAAATCCTTCTCCAGCAAGGAAGATTAAGAGAGAATGGAAGCAGCCCTGGAGTCTAACGAAGCCAGCCTTCTCTGCAGAGAAAGCTACAGCTCTCAAAAATTCCAGCGTGATGATGGAGCAGAGCCGGAGAGGAGGGGAGACTCAGGCTGGGTGGCTTTTACCACCTCTAATCCCAGCGGACTAGGGGCAGGGGAAAGCGGAGCCAGGAGAGGCCGCTGCCAGCTGAGGCCCCTTGGTGTGACGGGAGAGGGAGAGGCTTCCCAGAAACTCTTAAAGAAAGGTCACTGCAACTGCCAAATCGCAGAACTGGACTTGGGGTACAGGGACCTGGCCCGCTGTAGAGGATGGCACACCATAAAAGGCTTTCAGGCCTACAGACCTCTAGGTGAGGGTGCAATGCCCCCATGTTGCATTCTGGATAATCAGTTAGGTCCTTTGGTGAGCGCTGTTTGTTGCCAAGCCCTTGTGAAGAGATGCAGAGTCAGGGCCTGGTTAGCACAGAGCCCGGGAGGAGAAAGGATCTGCCCTAGGTGTCTCCGAGGGCCCCCCCCGGGGCTTCAAAGCGCTCCAGGGGGCTTCTAAGGGTTCCGGAGGGCAAAAGTCTTTGTGGTGTCAGACAACCTGAGTCTGATGCTTGCAACACGGAGCTGGAGGAGAAAGCCAACTCCCACAAGTTCCACACGCCACGGCACGAGCACGTGTACACCCACTGGTAAATAAAATAGAAATAAAAGGATCACGGGAAGGTGGAGACTCACCCCACGAGGGGAATGAGAGCTTCCTCTCCTGCCCCAGAGGGTCGAGAGCTCTCCAACACAGGTGCCCCATTGCATCAGGGGAGAAAGAAGCACAAGAATGAACATGGAAAGCAAGTTAGCGAAACGCCCGGAGGCCCCTCCCTACCAGGGCTTCATGGAAAGCCAGAGCGTCTGGGAAAAGCAGACAGCACAGACAGTATAGAGGGCAGCCGCCCACGGACGGTCAGGGCTCTCGTGGCTCTCGGGGCCCAGTACTCATGGAGTTTCTAACCGGACACAGCTCTCCTGCCCACTTCCACTTCCAGGAGAGCCTTTCTGTCTCCTAGTAAACCGCCCCCATATCCACTCTACCTACGTTCCCCTGCTTCTCTGCTCGTTGTTCCTGGACACGAGTACCTAGAAATCCCAGTAGGTACCCTCTGGATCCCCACCCCGACCTGTGCATAAAGAAAGACGTGTAAGCAGAGAGGACCAAAACGTCCATCGCCGCCCTTGATCAGAGGGCAACACCGGCCCCTGAGTCCAGGAAGACAGTGACCCTCTGTCCTTGTCCGTACAGAAAGGGACTCCAGTCTCCTTCCTCCTGCTGTGGGAACTCATACGGTCAGAAACACTCCCAGCTATGGTGCTCTCGACTGGGGCTGACTGGGTCTCCCCTGCAAGGCGGTAGGAGGGTGAAGGTGCCATTCTGCGTGGAGCCGGCCCAGACCCCTTCCCCCAGTTTCTGGCTGAGGGCGGCAGGAGCAGAGGCTTGAGTCCCAGCAGCAGCTGCGGCCGCCTGGCATCCTGCACCCGCAGCCCGGGCCGAGGAAGCTGGCACCCCGCCCCAGCCTGACTCATTTTCTTTTTCCAGGTCTGACCCACCAAACCCTGGCCAGGCGCCCCTGCGATGCGTGGAGAATGTGCCTTCCTGAGAGGGGAGTCAGAGAGGGTTCAAACAAACCTGTCGGCTCAACCGCCATGTCCACGGAGTCCCCGTGAGCAGGGAAGGCGCCGCTCTGTGCCACCCCCTGCATGGGTCCACGGTCTCTGGGAGAGTGGACAGTGACCCGTTCAGACACCGAAGCTGCCAGGGCACTTTCAGTCTGCGTTGCCCAACATGGTGAATATGGCTCAAACAGCCCACTGGCTACGGCAGCTAAGAGCACATGTGGAATTAGCAAGGAGTTTGAATTCTGGCTGTGTGACTACGGAGAAGTCCCCAGACCTCTCTGGGCCCCATCGCTGGCATCTGGGAAATGCTATCAGAGACTCTGAGACACATAAAGCAGTTGACCGAAGATGCTTGAAAAAGGTCTCGCAGACACTCAGCCGCGTCCTTGGCAACAGGCGCCTGCCCTTTGGCTTCTCACCCCCGTCTAGGACACAGCTTACGGCTGGCCGCACAGCTCAGCCAGCTTCACTTTCTGAACACTGACTCCTGGAGAGATGTAGCTGAGGGGGTAGAGTACTTGCCTAGCATGCACAAGGCCCTGGGTTCAATACCCAGCACCCCATAAAACTGGGCACGGTGACACACGCTTGTAACCCCAGCATTTGGGAGACGGAACAAGAGATTCTTGGCTATGTAGTATTTGAGGGCAGCCTGGACTACGAGACTCAGTCCCCCAAAACAAACAAACAAGCAAACACTGACTCCAACAGGATGCTGAAAACTCAACACAGAAGTTGGGTACCTCGGTGCTAGCCTGGAATCCACGCAGCACACCAGGAAAGGTGGGAAGATGGGAGACGGGAATGTGGGCAGGCTGTGCCCCTGCCATCGTGGGGTGGAAACCCCTGCAGGACTTGGGCACTGAGGTCTCCAGGAATCCAGGAAGAGCGGGCAGGGCAGGCACGTAGGCAGCAGACAGAGAGATGCGGTGATGTCGGGTCATCTCCTCCCCCCTCTCCCCCCTCTTCCCGGTGACCTCCTCAGGAGCTTCCTGGGAAGCCAGTGAGGGCTTGTGGGAAGGAGCCGGGATGGTGCTGACACACCAACTGTGGCAGCTTCGGGTTCCCTCGGGCCCTGACCTTAGACATCAACTCGAGGTGCAAAAGGAGTTAGCGACACAGAGAGTCATCGTTGCAATGGCCAGGGGAGTTCTAGCCCAGAAACAACCCTCCCCTTGGGACACACGGGTTCTAGGTTTCTCATTCGGATTTATTCAGACTTGGGCATCTGCCCTTAGCACTCAGGTCTCTGGCTGTCTCTAGAGGGTAGTCGGAGACCACAGCCAGCCCAGCCGGCATGTGGCCGTGTGCTTTGAGCTGTGAAATTCTTTGCTGAAAACGAGCTCAGTTGCAGCTGTGTGTGCATGGGGGGGCGGGGGGGGGTGAATTTGTTTGCAAAATGTTTCCTCGGCTAACGCTACTTTGGCTAAGGCACACTAGCGCATTCCCGCAGATGGTGAGGCAGCTGGAGA
>JAMJFZ010003544.1:597500-695000 GCA_026225945.1 Cricetomys ansorgei
CTGGTGCCCTGCAGTTAGGACTTCAAGAGTACTAGTACCTCACCCAGCGAGATTCTTTAGATGGGGGTGGTCGGTTGCGGGGTGTCAGTTGAGCTGTGCATCCTTTTAAGGGTACCTACAGTTTTCATATCATGGATACTGTCATAGCCAGGCTTTCTATTGCTGTGAGGAGACACCATGACCATGGCAACTCTTTATAAAGGAAAGCATTTCATTGGCGGCATCAGGCAAGGGGAAAGAAGCAAAGAGGTTTACATCTGGATCGACAGGCAGTAGCAAGAGAGAGTAAGACTGGACCTGGCTTGAGCATCTGAAACCTCAAAGCCCTCCCCTGCGACGCACTTCCTCCAATGAGGCCACGCTCCCTAAGAGTGTCACTCCCTGTGAGCCAAAGGGCCATCTTCATTCAAACCACTACAGATACCATATCAGAGGCTCTGAGTGGATAAAAACCCAGATCCTGACCTGCAAAGGTTAGAGGAACAGGACACCAGGTATTCTAAAAACCCAGGTGCTTGACCTAGGCATTTGCAGGGTGGTACTGAGGCAGGGGGTACTGAGGAGGGGTTACTGAGGCAGGGGGTACTGAGGCAGGGGGTACTGAGGAGGGGGTACTGAGGCAGGGGGGGTACTGAGGCAGGGGGTACTGAGGAGGGGGTACTGAGGCAGGGGGTACTGAGGCAGGGGTACGAAGGCAGGAGGTACTGAGGTACTGTGGCTACAGTTCCTCGGTTCGTGAGTTTAGGCATCCCCTCTTGGAACTCATGTCCTCTTGTGCCCAGTGGTTCAGCTGACACTGTGTTCAGATGCACAGCTGGGGACAAAGTGGCCATAGCTCTCATGTCCCTGGATTGCATGGCTCTGCCCCACCTGTCCCTTCTGACAGTCTGGAGAGTCCTGGGCACAGGGTATGGGAGGAAAGACAGCTGTGACCATGACCGCTTACAGTCGCCAAGGAAGGGGCAGATGAGGACCGGCTTCCTTGGGTAATAGTTTACTCTGTCAAGGGGCAAAGGGAGAAAGAGTATAGTGGCCCATGTACGGGGAGATGACTGACAGTTCAGCCAAGGGGCAGTCATGAGAGAGTTTCGTCCCCATTCTCATCTGAGTAGGGAACTGTCTTTCATGGGGTTACCGCACTACACACCAGCACTCAGCCCAAACCTCCAGCTTCTGACGGGAGAGCCACACGGGAAACTCCAGGAACCAGGTATCACCCAGTCTTTGCTTCCCAATGGCTCTACAAGTGTGGGAAAAGACAGACAGTCAGAGGTCCCAGAACTAGATGAGAAAGTAGCACCAATGTACAGACAAGCTGGCATGGTGGAGCCAGCACAATCCTGAAACCAGGCTCTCCATGTTCAAATCCTGGCTTGGTTTACCAGCTGTGTGACTTTGAAATATATATATATATATATATATATATATATATATATATATATATATATATCTTTTCTGAGACTCAGTTTCCCCTCTGTAAAAAAAAAAAAAAAAGAAATAAAATGGAAATTCCAGAGGAACATAACACCTTCAGGGGACATTATCTGTAGAGCTCCTGACCCCAGAAGGCATGCTGAAGGAATGAGGCATAACTAGATACTGGCTGCTGTAGTCTAACTAGAATTGGGGGTGGCCAAGCACAACACCCCTCCTCTCCCCTCTGGGACCAAAAGCCTGGCACTGCCCACATATCCTGCTAATACTGGCATTTAGGGCCCCGGAGTGCATGCTGCTGCTAGTCAGTATTCCTCAGGAAGAGGAGCGGGGACTGACGCATTTCTTCCCAGTGACAGGCCAATACCTCCCACACGACTCTGTGGACTCTCAGTCCCAACTGCTGGAAGCACCGGTTCCAGAAAAAAAAAAGGGGGGGGCTTTTCTGCCCCTCTGGGAAACACACCAGCTGGCACAGAAGAACTCATGGATACCCAGTACCGGGGCTGATCACCCTCTCTACCATGTGCTAGGACCATGGAGTCAAGCTTCGTGCTGGGAGATGCAGCTTCTACTAGTCTCTGGTAGCACCTTTCTTCAGCCAGGCCAGCGGGAGCCAGCAAGAGTAGATGTCCCAATTCCACACATTCCAGGGACCCTCTATTACAGTACGTGCCGACTAGCATCTTTTTCCCCACTAACTCACCTGCCCCCGTGGAGAGGGCATGGGAGGGCTGATGGAATCTGCTTATCCTGTCCACCGCAGAACTGCCTGCGACTGCCAAACAGCACACAGCCTCTCCAGCTCCGTTCCATCCCAGCTTAGTCAGATGCCGAAACGCAGCCCTCCTCCTCTTGCTCTGAGGAGGGAGGGTAACCATGGGCACAGTGGGACAAGCCACTTGGACCACTTCCCCAAAGACACCAGGCAGAGCTCCCTGCAGCCAGTCAGGCCTTTTCCTCTCCAAGAAAATCAATGCCAATTCAGCGGAGACACACCGGGCTCTGCTCACAGCAAGCCCATAATGCATTCATTATTGGTGCCACTTACTAAGACTGTGTGCCCTGTACTGCACTGGGCCCAGGAAGATCCCCGGGACACGCCAGGATACCAAGAATCAGAAATCAAGCAGACCTTCTGGTGTACGGAACTTTCATCTTCCCAACAGGCCTGAGTTCACCCTGACTTCTGAGTCTCTGCTCAATCCATGGCCCCATATATATGCCCAGAGCTAGGATCCCCCTGGAAATCCCTCCGAGGAAGCACATCCGCCAGGGGGAAGGGTCTCTGCTTCCTTTGCAAGGCCCTGTCAAAGCCACCACGCAGAAGCAGACGTCAGGCGCAGCACCAGCACCCACTTCCTCACAGCTCAAAGACCCCAGCCCAGAAGAACTCTTTAAAGAGCTTCTGAATGGCTGGCTCCGGTCTCCCCACCTCGGCTCCTCCGGAAGGGCTGTGCACACCCAGACACATCACCCAGACAGCCAGTTTCCACACCGAATCCGCCCCTGCTAGCCCCGGAGAACTGACTAGTGTCTGCTTCTTCATCCCCATTCCTGGGCCCCAGTGGGTTCCAGTCAGGACCCTCCAAAGCCCGGGCAGCTAGTTTCCTGCTGTAGAGCTTTGTGGGCTCCCTTTCTTGGTGCAGGGAGCTTCAGGGCCAGCAAAGAGCCCAGCCGGGTTTCCAAGTCCCCAACCCTGCGCTCCCGGGAGCGTGCGTTCCGGAGTGTGCGGTGGGGTCACCGTGACGGCACGGAGATCCTCGCCTGCGGCTCGTGCGGTGGCCGGGTGTGGGTACCAGGCAGATGGGAATGTGGCGGCGTGGGGTTTCCCCCGCGCGGGGAACTCCCCTCCCGCCCTCCGCCAGTCCCCTTCTTCCAAAGTTTGGCGCGCGCCCCGGGACGCGGTCGGCGCCCGGCTGGGGCCCAGGAGGCGGTGCCGGGACCCGGGCTCCCCACTTACCCCGGAGAAGCCTCCTCCTCCTCCTCCTCCTCCTCCTCCTGGCGGGCGGATCCGACTCTTCCGAGGCCGGCGTCCGGCGTGGGCAGCATCCGCCCCCAGCTGCGCCCCTCTTGCTCGGAGGATACTGGGGCCGCGCTTCCCACGCCGCCCCGCCGGTCCCCTCGCTGGGCGGGAAGCGGCGCCAGGCGGGCGGTGTCCCAGCCGGGAGCGAGCAGTCAGTTCTGCATCCTCACCCCACCCCCGATCCCGATCCTGATGGCGGCCCCCGGGAACTGCAAGCCAAGGCTCCGGGAGCCCCGCGCCTCTCCGCCGCGCTCCCCGCCTCGCTCCACAAGCGCACCCGGCAACTTGGGAACTCACGGCAAAGTTGGTGAGGCCGCCCACCCCGCCTCTCTTGAGAGGATGGAGGAGGGCTGAGGACGCAGGGTGGAGGGAGGAGCCGGGAGGGAGGGCAGCGGCTCCCCCCCCACCCCACCCCTCCCGGGAGCCCCGCGCTTAGCGCGACCCCTCTGCGGGCCTTTGTTCCAGACGTGGCCGCGTCCCTGGGGACGCCCCCGGGCTGCTCGGACTCCTACTTCTGAGGACGAGGCTGGGAGGAGCTCCTGGCCCGGGAGAAAGAAGGAACTTCAGGGACTTGCTGCGTGGAGAGCCACAAGCCGACCTGCAAGCTGTTGCCCACCCTCAGGGCTGAGCAGGAGGATCTATCTTCCTGTCTCTGTGGCGGAGGAAGCTAAAGGACGCTCCCTGGGATTTCTGAAAGCCACCGCACTGACACTCTTTCCCTGGGCAGCGACAGGTCACTGGGGAGTCCTTAGCTCCTTCTCACTTATCCCCCGCCTCCCCCAAACCCAAGAGGCAGGAATGGTCTTTGCCAAGATGTACGTGGGGAACTGGGAGCACTTGGCAGTATCTTAAGATCGCCTTGGACTGTTGGTACCCCTGAGGTCTACCAGATCGGGGTGTGCGTGTGTGTGTGTGTGTGTGTGTGTGTGTGTGTGTGTGTGTGTTGGACACATGTTGCCTCTGTGCATAGGACACTGGCCAGGTGTGCTGGGTCTGCCCAAAGGCCAGATTCGCTAGGACCTCTGTAAAGGGCTCAGAATTGGAACCCGAGTCCAACCTCAGGTCCTGGTGATGTAGCCTGTCTTTGATACCGCCCTGCCCAGCTTCTTCGCGAGACTCCCTAGCCCTCTGCCTCCAGTTAAATTCAGGCCTAAGACAGCCCTCCTGACATGCCATGGGCTCTTGTAAGGTTTTGACAGAATGGGCAACTTTCTATAAAGGAGAAGTTAAAAAAAAGAAAAGAAAAGAGAGGAAACTTACACATCTGTTCATGGCCTCCCTCCATCCCTCCCTGTGTCTTGCTAAACATTGACCTCAGAGAAGAGAGGCAACAGACAGAGGCAGACAGAATGAAGCGGGACCCCGGCCTGTCCAGTCTGCTCAGGTCCCTGTTAGGATCTGCCTCCCTGCTGGGTGGCAGGGGCCTGATCAGAGTGCCCTTCCCCGTGAGGTGAGATCCCACTCGCTTTCGCCAGAAAACCCTCACCGGCTGCCTGTGTCATGTAGCCTGTTGGAGAGACCAGAGTTGGAAAGAATTCAGACCCAGCTCACTTCTGGACCCACCCCCCTTCATTGTCTCCTGATACACTCTGACCGGAAGTCAGTCACCAACTCTTCTACGGGTTTGGAATGAGTTTTGCACACACACCCCCAACTCTACTATGTCTTTTCAGAAGAGAGAGCTGCCCCACCCCCTAACTTTCACCCCCCCCCCATGCCACCCTAAACCTGTTAATAAGATGCACTGAATTGCATCTGCTGGCATCATGCAGAAGTCTTAGATTCTATCACTAGAAGTTCCGGATACACCTTAGGGTACACGAAGGCCTACAGTTAGAATCGTGTCGGGCTGGGAATGCTGCTTCGCTCTCACAAAGCCGTGGGTTGGAGCCCCAGTGCCACATAAACTCGGTGTGGTGATGCACACTTGTAATCCCAGAGTTTGGGAGATGGAGGTGCGAGAGTGCCAGGTTCAAGGTCATTGCTGGCTATCGTGGGTTCAAGGCCAGCCTGGGATACATGAGAGCCTGTTTCAAAAAACAATTTTTTATTTAAATCTAGAACTGTGTCATCAGATCACTATAGACAGTAACAAAGACGAGATACGTCTAAACAACACGGTACCTACAAGAGGCTGGGAAGGGGCACCGGGAACAAGACCGCAGCGACACCAGACACACGTAGTCTGTAACAGCTGGCTCTCAGAACCTGCCCTGCCGTGGGTTATTCCTAGACCCGAAGACCTGGAATACGCAGGAGGTGTGGGGAATACCCTCTCCCCAGGCTTTGGCTTAGCAGAGCAGCTGGTGCCTGGACCTTCAGTGGGTGCAAAGGTCAAAAGCCAAGAGGCTGAAAAATTTCACCCGAAAATACTCTCCAGGCTCAATGGACAGTATCAAAGAGGGGGCTCCCTCATCTCCTCCTCCCCTGCCTCTCCCCCATCACTGTTTGAAAAACGGAAAGAACTAGCTAGGCATGGTGGCTCACACCTGTAACCCCAAGGCTGCGGCAGGAGTATTGCAGTGAGTTCCCGGCCAGCTAGGAATACATAGCAAGACCCTGTATCAAAAAAAAAAAAAAAAAATCAAAACAGGTGATGCACACTTTTAATCCCAGCACTCATGAGGAGGCAGAGACAGGTGGATCTCTGAGTTTGAGGCCAGCTTGGTCTACACAGTAAGTTCCCGGATAGCCAGGGCTACACAGGGAGATCTTGTCTCAAAAGTAAATTAAGCACATTAACCCAGCTTAGGCGCATGATGAAGAAATCACTGTTGTTCCCTTTGAAAGTAGCGGTACCGAAGGTCCTGAAAGGCACTGTGCCTGAGAAAACCCCTACTTCAGATGTCCTGGCTCAGCGAATGTAGGCTGTGGGGTGCAGCTTGGTGGCAGAGCATTTGTCTGGCAGGCGGGAGACCATGGCTCCATCCCCAGTGCAGCCAAACAAAGTGTAGGCGTAGATCAAGTCAGGCTTCCTGAAAGCCCGAGATCTCTGGTGGTCTGTGAACACAAGGATAAATGATGTCTTAGTCAGCTACTGCTTTAACAATGCTGTATAACAAACATCCTCCAAATCACACACCAAGTGTTGACCTTCCTCAGCCCCAGGCCTCTTGTAGGTGGGTTCTGTTCCCGGCAGGGAATGGCCAGACTTGGGACAGACTTCGATGTGAGTTCAGGTCCCCTCTGCGTAAGTCCACACTCTACGTGGATCAGTAGCTACTCTGCAATATGTTCGTCTCAAAGTAGACCAGAAGTGTAGAAGATGCATGAGAAAACACGCACGCGCACCACATGCTTCTGCCAGTCACTGGCCAAGGAGGAGCTCACGGTCACACTCACTGTACAACATTGCTGAACGCCGGGCCTGTTCTGTCCAGCCGTGCGCAAAGGGTCAGAGCAAGAGGCAAGGCACCGAGAGCTGTGGTCCAGTCTGCCACAGAGAAAAGGAACAGGTAGGGGTGAGGTGAAGAGGAGGAGAGAGTCATTGAGGAGCGCGGTACCCCGTTTAGTCTGTTAATTTGAGAAAATACAGGGCAGGTTGGGCATGGTGGCACACACCTTTAATTCCAGCAAGAGGCATGCGTATCTCTGTGAGTTCTAGGCCAGCTAGGGCTATATATTAAGACTTAAAAAAGAAAAAAAAAAAAAGTCCAAGAGGGGGAGGCGGGATTTGTTTGTATGCTTGGATGTTCTTTGTGTTTACTTGCTTGTATTTTGAGACACGGTTTCACTCTGCAGCCCTGGCTAGCCTGGAACGCAGGACGTCAGCCCTGACAGTGGAGGTGAGCTATTGAGCAGGGAAAAGCGTACACTCCAAAAGCTTTCCTAAGACAGATTTGCTACCCCAGTTTAGCCTCAGATTTACTGTGTAGCCGAGGCTGGCCTGCTCTGTCACTGAGCTACCCTGCCCCTTTTATTTTTAAGATTTGTTTTCGTTTTTATGTGCACGTACGCCGCTCCGGCTCATGTGTGCATGTCCCCAAGGAAGCCAGAAGAGGGCGCCAGATCCCCCAGAGCCGGAGTTACAGCCAGGCGCCATCCATCCCTCTCTGCAGCCCTCCCGCCGACAAAAAAACAAAAACAAAAAGAGAGGATTAGAGTCCAGTTTCCAGCACCCACATCAGGCAGCTCCCAGCTTCCTGTAACTCCAGCTCCCTGGGGTCTGATGCCCTCTTCTGGCCTTTGTGGGCTCCTGCATGCGTGTGGTGCACATAGACTCACACAGGCGCGCACACGTACACATAATGAAAGTAAGTACGTCTTTAAAGGTCTGGTGGAGTCCTCTTATTTAGGAAAGTTTTAAATTGCGTTTGATTATTTAGTGTGCGTGCATACACAAGCAGCTCTCATAGCATCGAGTTAGAGGTCAGAAGGCAACTTACGGGGGCCCTGGGGGTCCAACTCAGGTCCCCAGGTTTGGTGGCAAGCACCTTGACCCACTGAGGCATCTTGCTGGCCCCTTCCTTTCTTCCTTCCTTCTTTCCTTCCTTCCGTCCTTCCTTCCTTCCTTTCTTGATTTTGGGAAGAGGCTCCCACTAAGTTGCTCAGAATGGCTTTGAACTCGCTGCATGGTCCAGGCAGGCCTTGAATGGATGTTCCTCCTGCCTCAGCCACCTGAGAGTTACAGGCCTCCACCACCATAACCAGCTGGACTGTAAGGTTTTCAAGCTTCGTATGTCTCTGTCACCTCGGGGTCCTCGTGAGCAAATCTGAGTGCCCTGCCCAGGTGAGAGACACTGCAGGAGAGTGGGCTCATTGGAATAATTTGAAAATACATCCCCTGGGGGCTTAGGGACCGGCTAGGACCCCTTGGAGGGGCAGGGGTGGCATTGGGGACGTGAGAGTCATCAGGGCCTGGGCTGGGTTGGATATGGGGAAGAAGAAGAGGGAGAGGCGGATGCGGAAAGGCAGGAAGCCCAGAACTAGGCGGCTGCCTTTTCAAAAAAAGTAATATTGTTTATACCATGAAAGCTCCAGGGTGGATGGGGAGACGCATTCCTTCACCTACGAGTGCGGTAACTACCGAACCATCTCGAAAGTCTCTGTCTTTTCTGATCTTTTTAGTCAGGGGTCCACGTTCCCCAGGCTAGCCTCAAACTCTCTACATAACCAAGGACAACTTTGAACTCCTAAGTCTCGTTCCCCCTCCCTTCCAAGTGCTGAAATTCCGGGCCTGTGCCACCAGGCCCAGCTTCAGAGGGCATGTCCTCAGCCACAGATAGCTAAGCTTCCACTCGGGGAGGCGGCCCTTGGGATTCCCAAAGCCTTACGAAGGCCAGAGGAGATGAGGATTCCAGGAGGGGTTTAGTTACTGAGGAGGAGATGATGTCTGTTCCCAGAGGGGTGGAAATGATGTGCGAGGTACATACAGGAGGGTGGGGGTAGGGTATGCAGGCTTGGAGACCGTTCTGCAGTTTTCTGTGGCTCAGTTTCTTTATCTGTTCCTTGGTTCCCTTGGTTTGTAAGACGTGGTAACAAACTCCACCCCAGAGATGATTGGCGTGCGGTACCTGGCGGTGCCTGGCGGAGACTGTGACACTGTGTGGCGATCCAGGGACAGAACATTCTTCAGAGACGACGTGAAAGGGTTTCCTGGAGAGATGCTGGCAGGTTTGGTGGTACCTGCTATTGGCTATCCCTGGCTATCTGCTAGCCTGGGCTGTCCCAATCCTGCCCATCCTGCTATGCTTTCACGAGAGCCTCTTATGCCAAGACCCTGGCTGCATGGAGTAGGTGTCCCTGGTGAAGAAAGGACAGGACTCTGGGCAGAGGGAACAGCATATGCAAATGCGCAGAGACATTGGTCACGCGTCCCTTTGTCCAAACATCCAGGCCTGGCTCAGCTCAAAACACGACGGTACACTGGTCCACGGATTGTTAAGAACTTCAAGACAGCAGTGGCAGAGTATTAAACCAAGTACGAGCTGGGCGTGGTAGCACACGCCTTTAATCCCAGCACTTGGGAGGCAGAGGCAGGCGGATCTCTGCGAGTTCGAGGCCAGCCTGGTCTACAGAGTGAGTTCCAGGACAGCCAGAGATACAACAGAGAAACCCCGTGTCAAAAAGAAAAACCAAAAACAAAACCAAAAAAAAACAGAACAACAACAGCAAAAAAACTTGTTACATTTTATTTACTGGGGCGGGGGGCACTCTGTGGTGCATACACGGAGGTCGGAGGGCAATTTATGGGAGTCAGTTCTCTCCTTCCACCATGTAGGGCCTGGGGATCGAACTCTGGTCATCAGATTTAGTGGCAAGCTCCTTTACCCAGTGAGCCCACTCACTGGCCCCTGTTTTCCTTTTTTGTTTTATTTTTTGAAATAAAATTGAAACTTGTTTAAAAAGCAGTTTTAATTTAGTTTTTTTTTTTTTTTTTATGTCTAGGCTCAAGAGAGAGGTGCTGAGGGAGGAAGTGACCCACGCCTGTGAGCCTTGTTCGTGTATCATCATCGAAACAGAATCTCCTGTAGCCAAGGCTGGTTTCAAACTGTTCCAAGGACAACTTTGAACTTTGGATCCTCCTGCAAGGGTGTACCGCCACACCCAGTTTATGCCTGCTGGGAATGAACTGAGTCCAGATCTTTGTACTTGATCAGGATGACACTCTGCCAGTGGAGCCCCACCCCCACCCCACCCCCATCCCCACCTGTGCTCAGATTCATTTTTTTCCAGAGCAAGGAGTGAGAGCTCTAGGCACCTTCCTGCTTAGGGTTGAAATCAGGAGCCAGGCTGACTGCTCTGGTAGTCCTTCTGCCTCTCTGACTTCCGCACACACGTTGCTTGGCGTGTTCAGAGCAGGCTTGCATCTTTCTACCCTCTCTGAGTGCTTCTAGAACATTCCCCATGAGCAGACCTGTCCTTACGTGGGATCCTGGCCGGCTATGGCTTGTCCTAGCACTGCCTGCCTCCTATGGTTTCAGACTGTCCCCTGTGTGAAGGGTTTTTCTTTCTTAAAAGGGTGTGTGTTGCTGTTTTCTGCCATTTGGGTCGGGGCTCTTAAAAGGCTGCAGTGGTTCCTAAACCCTGTGTCTAAGCTTTGGAGCCTTTATAATTGCTATTTTTTTTCACTTGTAACTGGACTCCTAACAGAACTCCACTCACCTCTGGTTTAGCTTCTCCTGGCATAGCAGTCACTGAGAAAGATCTAAAAGGTAACCTTTTAAAACCCCCAGGTAGTTCCACTTTATCTGAGCCTCATTTCTGCCTGTTTTTCTATCATCAGTTCTGGAGCTCAATTTTTCCCGAGACCACTCAACCAACTCTGGTGCTCATTCTTCCCCTGTCTCTACCCCAACCTTGTACTCATTCTTCCCCTGTCTCTACCCCAACTTGCTGCTCACTCTTCCCCTGTCTCTACCCCAACTGCTGTTTCCAACGGACACTCTTTCTTATATACCTCCCTCCAAGCTGTTGCCAGAAGCCCAAGCAACATGTAATCATAAGGAAAGCTGAACAGCATGAAAAGCCTCTTGGCAAAGTGTTCCTTTAATCCCCCTGCCACTGCCTCCATGATTAGGTAGAGCAGGGAAACAGGACAAAGGCCACAAAAGGCCACCTCTTGTGACAGGTGCCTTGGTGCCTAATTGAGTGTTCTGCTGAGATGGAAGGACAAGCCAGCCCTCCCTTCCAGCCCCACACTTGCAGAGAGGTGCCCATGTACAATCCTGACCACCTAGCCTCAAGATCAGGGTCGCTCTCGCAGGTTCAGCCTCTCTGACTGCATGCCCTGAGGCTCCCTTCATCTTGCTCCCAGCAGAGGTGATGGAGGCCAGTTGTGCCCAATTGGGTTGGAGAAAGAAAGGGTCCAGGCGAGGATCAAGCCCAGCTTTCAAGGGCAGGAAACTGGGCTTTGTCAGTGGAGACTCAGCTCAGAAACCACTGGGTGCCGGAGTGCTGTGGCGAGAACCACAGGGTCCTGGCAAGAGCATGCTTTACAGGAGGCCACCAAGCCTCTTGGGCCTAAGCAATGTGGCCCCGGGCCTGCTGTTTCTGCCATAACCAACAGTCTCTTGGCTTCACAAGTTCACACAATGCTAGAATCTTAAGGCGACAGTTCTAGAAGCCACAAGTCCCCAGGAGTCTCCTGATGAAAGTAGAGGTGTCCAGGGTTTTCCTCTGGAGGAGAGGTCTCTGGCCTCTCCCAGTTTCTCTAGCCCTCCACAGCCCTAGTTCCCAGCTTCTTCCTCTATCTCCAAAGCCAAGACTTTACAGTCTGATGACAGTGGGTGGGGCACCAGGGGATTGTCAGTCCTGTTCTTTCTGGGTCCTGCTGCTACCACAGGCTGGGTTGTAAGCCCCGACTCATACTTTGATCCTGTTGTCTTCTCTGTCCCCACCTGCTTCAACTTCCAATGGCTTCCTGACTCCAAAATCTAGCAGGTCCGTTCATGGGATGGCTGGACACAAAATCAGCACATTGAGAGATGTTCGAATCCTGGTGTTCACTGCGGGATTTGTTACAGTAACGAGGAAATTGGTTCAATTTCCAGTAATAACCACTCCCCCCACCCAAAAAAAAAAACAGCTGGATGGTGGTGGTACACACCTTTAATCCCAGCACTCAGGAGGCAGAGACAGGTGGATTTCTGAGTTTGAGGCCAGCCTGGTCTACAGAGTGAGCTCTAGAACAGCCAGAGTTAAAACAGGGAAACCCTGCCTCGAAAAAATCAAAAAACAAAACAAAGCAAAAACTCAAAACCAAAAGCTCGCCACCATCACCACCAAAACAGAAAACCAAAAAACACCAAACCAAAAACTAGTTACGCTGCACCCCCAAAACATGTACAATTTTCATTTATCGATGCAAGACTGCCCAAGCTGGGGGTGGTGGCACATACCGTCACCCTAACACTCAGGCTGAGGCAGGAGGAATGCCAGCAGTTTTAGATCAACCTGGACTAACCAAGTCCCATTCCAGCAGGGCCTTAAGAAACTAGGATAGCACCTTGGTGGTGGCTTCTTCTTCTCCTCCTCCTCCTCCTCCTCCTCCTCCTCCTCCTCCTCCTTCTTCTTCTTCCTACTCCTCTTCCTCTTCCTCCTTCTCCTCCTCCTCCTCCTCCTCTTCTTCTTCTTCTTCTTTTCTTCTTTTTGACAGGCTTTCTGTACCCTAAGCTGCCCTCAAACTTCAGGCCATCCTCCTGCCTCAACATCTCCAGGGCTGGGATCGCAGACATGAACCAAGCGTGGCACCTGGCATTTGGTGGGTGTCCCGGCAAGTTCTCCTCGGTTAAATGAGTGCGCGGTTTTATTAAGCACATACCAAAGGCCAAACGTGTAATAGATGTGTAGTTTCTCAGAGCCGGGCACAGCTGTGTCCAGTGTTCGAGTCCACAGGCTTACAGGGCTGCTGTGCCTTGTTTGGCTCCGCCTTAGGCTCCACGAGGTTGGTAATCCGCGAATCAGGGCCATGCCCCTTCCCAGAGCTGCTGTGGAAGCCAAAGAGGACGCTCCTGTATCACCAATGTGGGATACTCAAGCCCGGTACCGAGTCCTTGCTCACTCTGATGTGGGGGGGGAAGATCAACTCGGTGACTCTTGTGTTTTTCCGCCCTCTGGTGGTCAACGTCAGAACAGCAAGTGACGCGTCTTCACTTCTTCGCTGCTATGCTAAAAGTGTTCACCAGAGGGCAGCAGTGTCCTCCACGCGCTAGCACAGAAGAGGTCGCATTGTCCCGCCCCTCCCTCCCGAGGGCTGGGATTACACGTGTGTCAGAATCATAGTTGGGTCTGCTGGTCTTCGTTTTGAGTGAAAAATACTGCTCCCTGGACAGAAAGTAAATTCAGCTCTGACCCTAAGCAGTTCACACGCCCTTCCGGGGAACTGTGGGTCTTCCCCAACCTGGCAAGCCGCCAAAGTGCTTCAGCTGTGACTCCCCAGTCATCAGAAAAATTCCGAAGAAAGGGCCGAGGCGTACATAGCTCAGTAGCAGAGCATTCCCGAAGCGTGAGCAAAGCCCTGGGTTTGAACCTCAGCACTACAAAACAGTAATGGTGGTAGTAACAGTAACAGCAATAGTACCAGTAATAAATCAAGGGGCAAACGGCAATAGAACGATAACGTGACTGAGGCTCAGATGCAAGAGCATCCAGGAACCCGGTCTTTATTTTGTATGTGTGGGGGTCAGTGGTGGAGGGCGGGATCGCAAGTGTGAAGTCCTGAAAGACGAGATGAAGCAAAGCCGCTGTCGCTGAAGAGTGTCCTTGGGGCCCTAGAGATGAAAGTTGTGCTAGTTCCCACCGTGAATAGGAGCCTGGCAAGAACTGTGTGATCTGCTGTTATACAAGACCATCCTTCCCGCCAAACCACCGCCATCTTCATCAGGTCAGTTCTGCCCCTTGCGAAGGACCCTCCCGGCAGGCCTTGTGGATCCATCATTTCTTTAGAGCGGCCGGCTGTGTGCTGTTCCGTCCTGACTGAACTGACCTTAGGAAGAGGCTAGGGAAGGGGTCCCTCTAAGGAGCCACAAGAGAGTTGTCACCCATGCCGACAGCTCTGAGGTCACCAGGGCTCCTTCCCAGAACCCACTGCCCCTTAGCTCAGTAAGTCAGCCTAGTTAGTTCCCCAGAGTGAATGGTGGACTCTACCTGCTGGACCTCCTGGGGAGGGGGAGGCATTGTCTGAAACCGTCTCAGGGAAGGACTTTACACCAACCAGCCCTGGTTAGGGCTCAGCCTTGCTTCCTGCCTGGTGCCACCAGCTTGACCCACAGTAGCTTCTGTGCCAGTGAGTGTCATCACGAAGGAAAGGCTTTTTGTCAGGCCTGTGGGGAAGGTGTCCAGGGCCTCTAAGAGGTGGGAAATCACCAACACGTAAGACTCACAGCCAAGGTTTTTGCTTTGTTGTTTGGGGGAGGGTGTTTATTTGGGTTTTTATTGTTGTTTTATTTTGTTCTACCTTTTGTTTTTTTTGGGTTTTTTTTTTTTTTTTGCTATGTACTCCACAATGTCCTGGTACTTCCCGTGTAGCCCAGTCCACTTAGAACTTGAGGCAATCCTCCTGCCTCCACCTCCAGAGTGCTGGGATCATAGGCATGAATTGCCACATCAAATCAGTTTTTGAGTTTTGTTTGATGTTTGTTTTTCAGTTTAAAAAAAAACTACTTTTTAAAAGTTGTTGTTTTATTTATTTGTGTGTGTGTGTGTGTGCGTGCGCACGTGTGCGAGTGTGCGTAGCTATTAGACTGCTGTGGTGGATCATCAAAGAAGACAAGGAGGCAGTCTCATATGTGCAATTCCTGCCAGACCTCAGGAACCACCATCCTAGCCATTGCCAGTGGAACCCTGAGCATCCCCAACACACACACACACACACATACACACACACACACACACACACACACAGACACACATACACACACACATACACACACACACACACGTACACAGACACACACACACACATACACACACACACATACATACACACATACATACGCACACAGACACACACACACATAAACACACATACACACACTCACACACACATACACTCACACACATACACTCACACTCACACACATACACACACACACACAGACATACACACAAGCACACCGAACGCACACACATTCACACACACTCACACACACACAACAAAATAAGTAGAATATGCTTAAGAGACAGAAGCAAAAAGAATACAAATTCCAGGCCAACCTGGGCTACACCTTTTCTTGGGGCTGACAAAGTGGCTCAACAGTAAAGGCACTTGCTGCCAAGCCTGATGACCTGAGACCCATGTCGGGGAGAGAACAGACTCAGGAACACTGTCTTCCGAGCCTCATGCTCTCGCCTCTCACACAGAGTTTTAAAAAGAAATAAGACCAGTCGGGCAGTGGTGGCGCATGCCTTTAATCCAGCACTTGGAGGCAGAGGCAGGGGGATCTCTGTGAGTTCAAGGCCAGCCTGATCTACAGAGAGAGTTCCAGGACAGCAAAGGCTACACAGGGAGGCCCTGTCTTGAGAAAAAAAAATTAAAAAACCTAAAAACCTAAAAAAAAAAAACCAAAAAAGGAAGAAGAAGAGAAAGAAGAAGTAAAACCATTGCAGAAAACCACAACCAATCAAAATGCATAGAACAAGAGACTGCATGGCCCCCAGACCCAACCGATACGTCCACAGCGCCGCACTAGGGCCCAGGGACCGTTATGAAAGGGGTGGTGAAGGGTCGTAAGAGCCAGAGGCTCAGGGAGTTTGCTGTGAGACTGTGTCTCCTAGAAAAGTCAGGGCAGTTGAACTCAGAAAGTCTCACCAACATGGCTGCCCAAAGAAGACCCGAACAACACGACACCAAGAGACACGCTAACACAGAAGATGGAGACCTCAACCCTAGACAAAGAGCCGCAGGCGGCTGAGCAATTCTGAGAGTGGGAGGAATGGTCTCCCCCCGAGGAAGAGACCCCTAATTGGTTATCCAATGCCAGTGGTCAGCTCAGAAATCATATGCATACAAGTACATATACATACACACACACACACACACACACACACACATATATGCAATTAAAGGAAAAGAGGCAATGGGGGGAAATGATATAACTACATTATAATTTCAAAAATTATGGTAAGAGATGAACTTAGGCACAGTGGCACATACCTGTAATCCCATCAGTAGGGACACTAAGGCAGGAAGACTGAGATATGGGGCTAGCTTAGGCTACATAGAAGGTTCCCCTTACTTTAAAATGAATAGCGAGACTCTGTCTTTAAAAAAATAAACAGCAGAGGTTGGGCTGTGACTTAATGGCTCAGAGCTGGCTCAGCATGTGCAAAGCTCTAGGTCCAATCCCCAATATCGAGAGAAAAGCTAAGCATGGCGGCATACACCTGCTACCCCAGCACTCGGGCGATCCATGCAGGTGCAAGGCCGGTTAGGTCTCCATAGTTCCATATCAGGCAGGGTTACAGAGTGAGATCCTGCCTCAAAAAAAAGTGTGTGTGTGTGTGTGCACGTGTGTGTGTGTACATGTGTGTGAGTGTGTGCATGATCGTGTGCATGTGTTGCATGTGTGTGCATGTGTGTGCATATGTGTGCACATGTATGTGCATGTGTGTGTATGTGTGTATGTGCTTGTGTGTGTGCGTGCATATGTCAGTGGGTCTTTGTGGGTATATGTGTGTGTGCCTGTGTGTGTGCGTGTGTGCATGTGTGTGTGTGAGCATGTGTGTGTGTGTGCATGTGTATGTGTTTATGTGTGTGCATGATTGTGTGCATGTGTGTGCATGTGTGTGCAGGTGTATGTGTGTGCATGTGTGTGTACGTGTGTGTGTGTGTGTATATATCAGTGGGTCTTTGTGGGCATGTGTGTGTGCATGTGTGTGCATGCATGTGTGTGTGCCTGTGTGTATGTGCCTGTGTGTGTGCATGTGTGTGTGTGCCTGTGTGTGTATGTGTATGTGTTAGCCAGGCATGGTGGCTTAGCCCTATAATCCCACAGCATCTCAGAGGTGGAAGCAAGAAGATCAGAGCTCAGGGATAGCCTTAGCTACATGAGATACAATTTTAAAAGTAGTATAATGCCCGGAATAATATAACAAACAAATAAGTGAACAATTGTCGTATAGGTAGGAACCTCTCAGTAAGTGGGCAGCCAACCAGCCCTGTCCATAGGCACAAGCAAGGCAGAGGCCAGCTGCACGTCTGTTCATCTCTTTCCTCTTAAATTGATGAATGTGTTAATTAACTTATATGCCTGTTAGTGTGTTCGGGAACATTCCTGTGCTGATTAGTTTTATGTTAACTCGCCACAAGCTAAAGTTATCTGAGAAGAGGGAACCTCAGTTAAGAAAATGCCTCCACAATGGAAGGGCGGGAGCCCACACCAAAGGAGGGAGCCCATGCCTGACACTGCAGGGCTGGCCAGGCACCAGAGACTGGGGAGCCTGGAGCATGCTCTGCTATGCTCATAGACGATGCATAGCCCAAGGGACATCAGAGAGGCTTCCAGGCAGCTGAGGGGAGCAGATGCAGAGGCCCAGGGCCAAACACCGGGCGGAGCTTGGGAAATCCTGTGGAGGAGGGGGAGAAGGGATTGCGAGGACCAGAGAGGTCAATGATGCACCCAGAGAGCAAGCCCATAGAGTCAACTGACCAGCACTCTTACAGGTCCGTGGAGACTGAAACCGCAGACACGGAGCCTGAGGGGTCCCCCACATATGTATCTCGTGGTTGGTGTTCTTGTTAGAACTCCTGAATGTTGGAGTTGGAGGGTGGGGGTGTCTCTGACTCTCTTACCTGCCCTTGGGACCCTTTGCCTCCTGCTGGGCTGCGTCGCCCAGCCTTGATGTAGGGTCACGCCCCCCCCCCCCCCGCCCCATTCCATCTTGATATGTCCTGTTCAAGTAGTAACCCTCAGAGGCCTGCTCTTTTCTGAGGGGAAGCAGGGAGGTGGGGGTGGGGTGAAGGATAGGGGTGGGGAGTTGGGGGCATGGAGAGATCTGGGGAGAGGTGAGATGGGGAGATCTGAGAGGAACAGAGGGAAGGGAGGATGGGTTCGGGATGTACTAGATGAATAAATAAATAAATAAATAAATAAATAAATAAATAAATAAATAAATAAGGAAAATGCCTCCATAAGATCAGACTGTAGCAAGCTTGTAGGGCAGTTCCTTAATCAGTGATTTATAGGGTGGAGCTACCCCTGGGCTGGTGGTCCTGTGTGGGTTCTATAAGAAAGCAGGCTGAGCAAGCCACGGGGAGCAAGCCAGTGAGCAGCACCCCTCCGTGGCCCCTGCGTCAGCTCCCGCCTCCAGGTTCCTGCCCTGCCTGCGTTCCTGCCATGACTTCCACCAGTGATGAACAGTGAGATACAAGTGTGAACCAAATAAACCCTCCCCTCCCCAGCTCGCTTTAGGTCATGGCGTTTCATACAGCAGTAGTGACCGTGACTGAGGCGAGTCCACAGCACGTGCGCGGAGGTCAGAGAACAATTCGGTGTCATCTATTCCTTCCTCCGCCTTTTTGCGGATTCCAAGGATGAGCCCGTTCGCCAGGCTTGTGTGGCACTTGCCTTTACCCACAGGCTCCTCTTGATGATTGGCTTTTGTGTTTGCTGTTTTGGGGTCAGGGTCTTTCACTGTAGTAGATCTGGCTTTCCTAGCGCTCACCAAGTAGCCCAGGCTTGCCTCTGAACACAAGCAAAGAGCCAGGCTATCCCCGCCCTGTGGGAGGCAGACAGGATGCCTGCCTATCTGGCTAAAAAGAACAGTGAGCTCCAGGTTCAGTGAAGGACCCTGTCTTAGCCAGATACAGAGGTGCACCCCTGTAATCCCAGCACCTGGAAGGGAGAGACAAGTAGGTCTCTGCAAGTTCAAGGTCAGCTTGGTCTACATAGCTGGTTCAGACCAGCCTGGGCTCCACAGTGAGACCTTGTCTCGGTGGGAGTTTGGGGGTGCAGACAGACAGACAGACAGAGACCCATCCTTCAGGCAAGGGGTCCTTGAGATATACTCTGCCTAGAATCCATCTGACCAGCCTTCTTCCCTGCCCTGGCCTGCCAACCTCTCCTCTGAGATCCTCTGTCCAGGTGTGGGGGGGGGGGGGAGACACGCCTCCTCTGTCCTGTTCTCTGTCTCTCCCACCCCAAGGACCTTATTTCCTTCTGATGCTCAGGAGTAGGGTGCTTTGCCTGTCGGGGGAGCTTTGCTTATTTCTTGTAAGACAAGGGACGGAGCCCAGGGCCTCATGCATGCTGCACAAGTACCCACCACTATATACCTGGGCCAAATCTGCTTTCTTCTTTTTTTTTTTTGAGATTTCTTTTTATTATTTTAAATCATATGCATGCATGTATATACGTGTTCATATAAATATGTTTACTTGTGTTGGGTACCCACAGTCCCCGTGGAGACGGAGTTACAGGCGGTTGTAAGATATCCAACACAGATGCAAGTTCTTGTTTTAAAACTCTGGCTGTCCCGGAACTCATTCTATAGACCAGGCTGGCCTCGAACTCACAGAGATCTGACTGCCTCTGCCTTCCCTGAGCTGTGATGAAAGGTATGCACCACTGCCTGGCTGGAGAGATGGCTCAGTGGCTGAGAGCATTGGCTACTCTTCCACATGGCAGCTCCAGTTCCGGGGGAATCCAGTGCCCTCTTCCAGCCTCTCAGGGAACGGGACATACAAGTGGTACACAGACACGCATGCAGGCTAAACACTGTACACATAAAATTAAATTAAAATAAAAAAATACTTAGTGGGAGGGTTAGGGGAAGGAGGACAACTTTGTGGAGTCGGTTCCAGGAATCAGATCCAGGTCACCAGGCCTATGGACAAGTGGCTCCACCCCGGACGCCATCTCAAGAGCCTGTCCTGGAATTCTTCACTCCATGGGAGGGACCCTACCTTCCCAAGTTCCCTTAATTTTCCTGTTCTGTCCTGCCATATCTCCATGGAACTGACAATGGAATTGAAGGTGGAGGGGGGAGACTAACTGGATCACACTGGCCCAGGCAAGCTTGGGAAAGAGGTGGCCCCTGGAGTGGGTAGCCCTCGGAGCAGGTGGCCCCTGGAGCAGGTGGCCCCTGGAGAGGGTGGTCCCTGAAGCAGGTAACCCCTAGAGTGGGTAGCCCCTGGACCAGGTGGCCCCTGGAGTAGGTAGCTCCTGGAGTGGGTAGCCCCTGGACCAGGTGGACCCTGGAGTAGGTAGCTCCTGGAGTGGGTAGCCCCTGGACCAGGTGGATCCTGGAGTGGGTAGCCCCTGGACCAGGTGGCCCCTGGAGTAGGTAGCCCCTGGACCAGGTGGCCCCTGGAGTGGGTAGCCCCTGGAGTGGGTAGCCCCTGGAGCAGGTAACCCCTGGAGCGGGTAACCCCTAGACCGGGTGAACCCTGGAGTGGGTGGCCTCTGGAACAGGCAGCCTCTGGAGCAGGAGGCCCCTGGAGTGGGTGGAGCCCTGGAGCGGATAGCCCCTGGAGCAGGTGACCCTGGAAGAGCACCCTGAGGTCAGGAGCAGAATGTGTTACCAGAGGGTGCTGATGACCCTCTTGCTAATTGGACAGCCACACCCGGCCCAAGGGCCACCCTCACACCACACATATGCCGTGGCCACCGGTGTGCAAGCGTGACCACACTCGGGCCTGCGGGCTGCCACCTGAGCCGTGAGGGCTGCTCCCGCTCTGGCCAGGGTATCCTTCCACCTGCCTTCCTCTGGTCTGTAGCCAAGGTTTCCCATCCTCTTTCTTGGGAAACTCACAGAGAGTGTGACGAATGCTGCACACTTTTGTAATTTCGAAAGCGGATGAGCATGGCTCAGGGTCAGGGTCTTGTGCAATGATGGGGCGAGGGATGGGGACAGCAGCCGGGGAGTGTTGGAATCACTTCCCTAATCACCCCGGGCTGCTCGCCACAGCTGAACCGCCAAAAATGCAATTTGTGGGGGGTCAGGTTGGTGGCCTCAGCTTTTGCAGGGGAAGGTCCGAGGAGTCAGCAGACCAAGGATTGATTGGTTGATTGCTTGATCTTTTTTGCTTGTTTGTTTTCTTTTGTTTTTCGAGACAGGGTCTCTCTGTCTTAACTCTCTCTGGCTGTCCTGGAACTCACTCTGTAGACCAGGCTGGCCTCGAACTCACAGAGATCCACCTGCCCCTACCTCTGAGCGCTAGGATTTAAGGCGTGGGCCACCACCGCCCAGCTGATTGATTGAGTTTTGAGACAGGATTTTATGTGGCTGAGACTGGCCGCAACCTCTCTAAGTAGCCAAGGCTGGTCTTGAACTCCTGACCCTGTCACTTTGCAGCTGCCTTGTTCTGGGGCACTATGGGGCTTCACTCAGGGCGGGGGGCTGAGTGCGGCACCGCCTACGTACTCGGCAAGCGCTCCGCAGACGGAGGCACATTCCCAACTCGTGCTGTAGCCCAGGCTGGCCTGAGACATGGAGTCCTCCTCCTGTCTCAGCCTCTCTAGTTCTGAGATTACAGGCACACAATGCCACACCCAGCAGGAGTTCTTGGTTTCCAGAATGCTTACCTCGGAGTGATTAGCCAAACCGCACACACCCTTTGCATACCTGTCATCCATTTTATGACAAACAGATTTCTAAAAACAGAGTATAGTGTCACCCTCCTGTAATCCCAGCATTCAGTGCCATGAGGAAGGAGGGTGGAGAGTTCCAGGCTAGCCTGGTCCACACAGCGAGATGTTGTCTCCAATAACAACAAGTTTTAAATATTCAATCAATAAAAACTGAAAAATGTAAGATGCCTCCAACTCTCCTTTCTCTCCTCTTCTTCTTCTTCCCCCTTCCTTTGTTCCTCTCTCCCTCCCTTCCCCTACCCCTACCCCTCTTGCAATAACTCTCCACAAATTACAGTAGGTTGCTGCTGTAGATTTTACATGTTGGCCACTTATCATAACCATCCGTAACTCTAGTTCCAGGAGATCTGATGCCTTCGTCTGACCTCTGACGATGCAGACAGACAGACAGACACACACACAGACACACACACATACTCACACACACTCACACACACACACACACAGACACCCCACACACACTTACACTGATACACACACATACACATGCATTCACACACACACACACACACTCACTCACACACACACACAGAGGCAGAACACCGGTATGTATAAACTAGAATAAATACATCTTTAAAAAAAAAAAAACTTAAAAAGCTGGCTACCTGCAGAGTCTCTTTTGTTGTGGAGTGTAACTTCTTCAAGCCAGCTCATCAAGCAAGCCTTTCGAGGAGCACTCCCTGTCTGCTACAGGTCCCCTCTGAGGCCTTCTTCACAGTCTCAGGGTAGTGACTTCCAGCATTTACATTGAGGGGCCGTTTTTGGGGGATGTTCTGCTTCCGTTTCTGTTTTGTTTTGTTTGTTTGTTTGTTTGTTTGTTTAGTTTTGTTTTTCAAGACAGGGTTTGTCTGTGTAACACTGGCTGTCCTGGAGTGCACTCTGTAGACCATGCTGGCCTCAGACTTACAGAGATCCAACTGCTTCTGCCTCCCAAGTGCTGGGATTAAAGGCGTGTGCCACCACTGCCGGCGTGAACGGGTGTTTTACCTGCGTGTGTATCTGTGCACCAAATTCATGCAGCGCCCACTGAGGCCTGAAGAGGATCCAGATGCCCTGGATGTTACAGGTTGCATAGGCTGCCTTGTAGGCTGGGAATTACACCTAGATTTTCTAGAAGAATGGCCAGTGCTCTTAATTACTGAGTCATATGTAGCCCAGGCTGGCCTACAATTCACTATGCAGTCAAGGCTAGTCTTGAACTCCTGATCTTTGTGTTTCCACTTTCCAAGTGCTGGGGTTATAGGCATGAATCACATCTGTCTTTTATTTTGTTTTGTTTTGTCTGAGACAAAGTTTCATGTAGCTTAGGTAGCCTTGAACTCACCCCACGCTCTCAGGAATGACCTTGAACTCCTGCTACTCTCTCCTCTACCTCGGGGTGCTTGGGTTACCACACCTGCCTCACGATGGTTATTTTGTAACAAGCCCCTTACATCTAGACTTTCGCGCATTCCACACAGAGGGCGCCGACTAAGGATCAAGTCTAGGGCTTTGCACTACCCAAGCCCACACTCTGCCGCCGAACCCCCTTCCTAGCTCTGAGTTCTAGGACAGCCAGAGTTACAACAGAGAAACCCAACAAACAAACGACTAGGCAAGTGTTTCCCCTGCTGAACTCCAACCTTAGCCTCCCTGTGTTGGCTGTTTGAATCCCCAGGGTAGTGATTCTAGCTAACCTAATGAAACTCACCGTCTACACCAGGCTGGGCCTCAAACTCACAGAAATCCACCTGCCTCTGAATCCCAGGTACTGGCTGGTATTAAAGGCGTGCGCTACCACACCCAGCGAAGTTTCTAAGATGTCTCATTGAACTTGTAGAGATCAGAGAACGATTTATGGGCATTGGCTCTCTCCTACTGTGCGGGTTCCGGGGAGTTGAACTAAGGTCCTCAGGCTCAGCAGTGGCTTTAGCCACTGAGCCATCTCACGGTCTGTCTCCATAGTAACCCGCTTAGCGGCAGACGTGTGGGCCACGCCCAGCCTTTTTTATCCTTACTCCGTGTGGCGATAAACATTTCCAGGGCTTCCAACCTTAGCGACTTATCTCCTCATCTTCCAAGATGGAGGCTTTCTTGGCCTCGGGCCTGGGTCTCTGCTCCCCACGGCGGAAAGGTTGGATTAAAGGGAAGTGTCTAGAAATGTGTCAAGAAGCAACCTGTCAAGATTCCTAATGCTTCTTGACACATTGCAGGGGTGAGGCCCGAATGCACCACTCTCTCTTTGCAGGAGACACCTCTACTTGAGAGGTAATTATGTTCCAGTAAGACCAGTTTGTTTCCTTAGGGACTCAACCAACCCCGGGGCCGTTGAAGACATGATAATGCTTATCATTGGCCGAAACTGGATCCAAATTCTTACTACGCACCTGCTGCTGTATAGCAGCTTGGGCCGTTTTCCATCCAGAACCCTATCTGCCACAGGGTCTCGTCCTGGACAGAGTGGCGTGCCGATCACCAGGGACCCCATGAGGGGAGGAGGTCGACTGACAGGAGGAGTGGAATTGCTCAGGGGCTGTTTTCATGCCTTCATTAAACTTTTCTGTTTTCTAAATATTCTTCCAGTCAAATACACTTTTAAGAATCACGGAAGCGGGGTGTGGTCGCATAGGCCTATAATTGTAGCAACTGGGTGGTGGAGGCAGGAGGATTAAGAGTTTAAGAACAGCCTTGATGACACAGTGATTTCTAGAGCCACCTCTGCTACGTAAGACGTTGCCTCAAAAACAAGCAAAGAACGAAACAAAACAGAAAAGCAACCAGCTAGCCAAACAAGCAAGCTAGTGTGGAGGCATTTGCCAGTAATCTAGCAGTTTGGAGGTAGAGGCAGGAAGAGTGGGATGCTCCATGTTGGAGGGCATCCTGGGCTACATACAGAGACCCTGTTTGAAGGAGGAGGAGAGGGGAGGAGGAGGAGGAAGGGGGGGAGGAGGACAAGGAGGGAGAGGAGGGGGAGGGGGACAGGGAGGAGGGGAGGGGGAGGGGGAAGGAGGAGGAAGAAGAGGAGGAGGAGGGGAGAAGGGGGAAGAGGAGGAGGAGGAGGAAGAGGAGGAGGGGAGAAGGGGGAAGAGGAGGAGGAGGAGGAGGAGGAGGAGAAGGAGGAGGAGGAGGAGAAGAAGAAGAAGAAGGAGAAGAAGAAGAAAAAATTAAAAGTTTGGAGATATAGTTTAGATTGTAGGGTGCCTGCTTAACACACACAAAGCCCTGGGCTCTCTCCAGAACTGTATGAGCCAGGTTTAGTGGCACATGCCTTTAATCCCAGCACTCTGGAGCTAGAGGAGGGGGAGGATCGGGAGTTCTAGGTGACCCTTAGCCATGCATCAAGGCGGAGGCCAGTCCTACTCTGAGACCCTGTCTGAACACAGTTTAACTGACAAGATATATACGTAGCGGTTAAAAATTAAAATGAGGGCACAGGGTCGCCTCTGCGTTCTGGAGTGGCCTGGGATTTGAAGAGGGCGTGAGTGAGCGCAACCCCCATCTGGCCACGAGGAGGTCGTGGTCATCTGCCATGCACTAAACACGGGTTGGGGCTCCCAGGTTGGTGGGGAGGCCCTGGCCCAGCTGGGCGGCTGGGTGTCCCGGCAAGGTGGGCTCACTTCCCAGGTGAGCACTCACTCTGGGGTGGAGGGGAGGTTCATAAAGAGGAGGCGACCTGGGTGTGTCTGTCCACCCCTGTAATTCCAGCACTCAGGAGGCTGAGGATGGGGATTGCTGCAAGTTGGAGGCCAACCTGGGCTGTGCAGTGAGTTCAAACCCAGCTTGGACTACTTATTGAAACTCTGTCTCAAACAAAAACACAAGGAGTGTTCCGGGCCGTGATCCCGCCTCCCCTCCCTGCTTCTTCACGGGCTTGGTCATGCTGCAAATACTGCTGCCCCGCCTGGAGCTCACCCGTACGTCCCCCTGGCCACGTACCGCCGGCCCTGACCTAGCCGGCCCGGGGAATGAGTGATGCATCAGGGACCCCAGCAGGCCTTACAGCTCAGATATGAAGACCCGAGTTCCTTGTACCTGCGTTAAAACGACAGCCAGCGCGCGACCTGTAATTGCAGTGCTGTGGGAGACTGAGGCGGGGATCACTGGAGTTCACTGGCCGGCCAGCCCAGTCAAATCAGTGAGCCCCAGCTTCACTGAGAGACCCTGCCTCAAAAATAAAGTGGAGGGGCGCTGCGGTGGTGGTGCACATGCCTTTAATCCCGGCGCTCGGGAGGCAGAGGCAGGTGGATCTCTGCGAGTTCGAGGCCAGCCTGGTCTACAGAGTGAGTTCCAGGACAGCCAGAGTCACAGAAGAGAGACCCTGTCTCTAAAACAACAACAAAAACAAAGAGAAGAGGAATTGAGAAAGACACCGGCTGCGGACCTCCAGCACGCACACCCGTGAACTCATCACGTGCACACACCTCGGGCACGCCAACATGCAAATATGCAAATGACGTGCCCTGAGGCTTCTGTATTTGCTGTGTATGATCTTCTTCGGAGACTCCTCCCGCAGATTGGGATGGATTCCTGGGTTCGGGAAGCGTGCCAGCCTAGGCGGAACTCGTGGCTAGGACCACTTCTGCTCCTGCAGAAGGATCCATGTTCGGTTCCTAGCACCGTGGCGGCACCCGGCAGCTCACACCCGTCTGTAACTCCAGTTCCAGGAGACTAGAGACCCTCTTCTGGCCTCTGTGGGATCCAGGCATGAATGTGACACACATACATACATACATACAGGCAAGAAACATTTATATATATAAAGTGAAAACTTATTTATTTATTTATTTTGATTTTCAAATCAGGGTCTCTCTGTTGTGACTCTGGCTGTCCTGGAACTCACTCTGTAGACCAGGCTGGCCTCGAACTCACAGATATCCCCCTGCCTCTGTCTCTCCAGTGCTGGGATTAAAGGCTTGTGCCACCACTGCCCGGCGTGAATGGGTGTTTTACCTGCATGTATATCTGTGCACCAAGTTCATGCAGTGCCCATCGAGGCAAGAGGACCCAGATGCCCTGGCCTGGAGTTACAGATGCATAAGCTGCCACGTAGGTGCCCAGCAAAAGTAAAAATTTAAATGTTTTATTTTGTCTTATGAGTACGAGTGTTTTGCCTGTGTGTATGTCGGTGCACTGTTTTATGTGTCTCTGTACTATGTACATGTGTCTGTGCACTATATGTATGCCTGGTGCCCACAGAAGCCAGAGGAGAGCTCAGATCTCCTGGAACTGCAGTTGCAAACAGTTGTGACCCAACATGTGGATCCTGAGACTTGAACCCAGATCCTCTGGGAGAGCAGCCAGTGCTCTTAGCTGCAGCTGGTTCTCTTAGCCATGGAGCCATCTCTCCTGCGGCAAATAAATCTTTTTAAAGCTTCAGATGTGTGTGGCCCTAGGAACCCTGCCACTTCTGAGTCTTGTATGGCCCAAATGGGTGTGCGCCTGCTCTCTGAAAGCCCCTAGGTTGCATGCAGGAGATTTTTCCCAGGGGTGTACACTGTGGAACCGCTGGGTGAGGTGTCTCTCTTTCGTGCGGCAGAGGGCATAGGTGGAGGAGTCCATGGGACATGTGAAATTCTCTATGCAATTCTAGGGTAGAGCCTTCATGAGGGCACCACGATCCCAGGTCAAGAAGTGGGCCAGGAGGCCGCCGAGATTACTGTTTTGAGAGAGATGGCGCCCAGGGCTAGGGAGGAGGAATGAAGCGTAGACATGAGCACCTGCCTTCTTCCTGCCTTCTGCAGTCTGCTACACTTCCTGGGAAAGGGGACTGACCGCAGCCAGGTGCCAAAACAAAGCCCTAGGAACTATTACAAGGCTTTACCGCTAGGCATTGCGTGACCTTCACCAGCTGCCGGATCTCTCTGGGACTTACTAGTTTGGCAGGAGAAACTAGCACAGCCTTGTCTAGCCCTCGCTGGGTTGTGCAGATGGGATTGGTGAAGCGGGCTTGCGGGGGAGGGGCAAGTGGTTAGCCTAGGAGAGTCACAGCCAGCCTCTGCCTCTGCCTCTTTGCTTCTGCCTCTGCCCCTGCCTCTGCTTCTGCCCCTGCCCCTGTACCTGCCTCTGCCCTGCCTCTGCCTCTGCCTCTGCCTCTGCCCCTGCCCCTGCCCTTCCCCCGCCTCTGCCCTGCCTCTGCCTCTGCCCCTGCCCCTGCCCTACCTCTGCCCTGCCTCTGCCTCTGCCCCTGCCCCTGTTTCTGCCTCTGCCTCTCCCTCTGCCCCTGCCTCTCCCTCTCCCTCTGCCCCTGCCTCTGCCTCTGCCTCTGCCCCTGCCCTGCCTCTGCCTCTGCCCCTGCCCTGCCTCTGCCTCTGCCCCTGCCCCTGCCTCTGCCCTGCCTCTGCCCTGCCTCTGCCCCTGCTCCTACCCCTGCCCCTGCCCCTGCCCATGCCTCTGCCCTGCCTCTGCCCTGCCTCTGCCCCTGCTCCTACCCCTGCCCCTGCCCCTGCCTTTGCCTCACCCTAGTCTGTGTCCTCAAGACTCTTGAGTCCCAGATGTACAGAGGACTGAGAAAGAAGGACGCAGAGGTAGTCCTTGGCTGGTTGGCATAAATGCCGCTCTTGGCATTGAGTGATTTTCCCACAGCTTCCTTGTGGCCATTTATTATTTGGTAATGTTGTTGAGCTCTCTCTCAGTCGAAACCCTCCCGCTCACATTCGGCAGCTCTGGCCTCGGTTTCCTTATGGGGATGGATAATTCTAGGCTGACCTCTCAGTTCTGCTGCTGCAAGGCAGGGAACCTTCCCTAGCAAGCCTCTAGTCTGTGTACCCATTTCTGGATGTGGGGGATGGGAATAGAGGTGAAAGGGAACCACCTACATAGTTGACTCTGTGTCAGCGGGCACTGAGCTAAACCCGGGTCCTAGCCTCTGCTGGAGTGGCCCACGGAGAGTAGGGTGACCATCTAAGCCAATCTTGGGCCTTGATGGTTTTGGTTCTGCTTTCCTGAGTCACACTGGCCCTGTGTGCTCCGCCCTCACCCCACCCTGGGGCTACAGTATCACAGGACCATGACTTGGCTCCTTTTCTCATGAAGGGAGAGCCACAGGTTTCAACCCTGTGTGCACTGATCCCCGACCCATCAAGATGGTGAACAGGGTTATCAGTGAGTAGGGGACGGAGTCCCTGGCTCCTCTCAAAAGCATCTGGGGGAGAGGGATGAGTCATAAGGCCCCTTAGGCTGAGCGGATGGCTCAGTTGGTAGGATTGTCTAGTATGTATGAATCTGTAGGTTCGAGCCTCGGCAGAGCAGAAATGGGGTGTGATGGCACGTGCCTGTAACCCCAGCATTTGAGAGGTAGAGAAAGGGGGTGAAGAATCCAGTGTCCTTAGGGTTCTACTATGAGTTTGAGGCCAGCCTGGACTACGGGAGACCCTGTCTAGGAAAGAAGGGAGAGAGAGAGAGGAAAGGAGGGAGGGAAGGACTACTTTCTCCACATCATACTGACCACACCCCCCACCCCCTCCCCGCACCCGGTCTCCGAAGGCCCAGGGAAGGTAGAATCCAGCAAGCAATTGAGAGAGTGCCAGCAGGTAAGCTCTCCCTTCACCCCTGTTCCCCTAAGAGCCCCCATCTCCTTCCAGAAATTAGCCTTTTCTAGAGTTGCTCCCTGCCCAGGGCAGGCGTGGGGCAGGGGAGCTCCCGTCCTGCTGCCAATCCTAGCCTGACCTTCATAACAAGCTTTCTCTTTCATTCACAAAGCTCCTTAGGACTCGGAGATTAAAGGGAGTTGCAGGTTTATGTTTTAAGCAGATTATAACCAGGACAAAGGAACAAGCAGAGAAAACGCTGTCCACGGTGCCAGGACTTAGAATCTGTCCCAGGTCTAGCCTGGGTGGCCTCTTGGGCCTATTTCTCCTTCTGATGTGGTAGGGAGGGGAGAGAGAGAGAGATGGATGGAGAGGGAGAGAAAAAGAGAGGGAGGGAAAGAGAGAGGGAGAAACAGAGAGACAGACAGAGAGAGACAGAGAGAGAGGGAGCCCAGCTGGGCTATGTGAATGTATGTATGTATGTATGTATGGGATTACAAGCACATACCTGTAATCTCAGCACTTGAGAGAGGGGCAGAAAGATCAAAAGTCAAAATCATAGTTGACTGCAGAGTGAATTCAAGGTCACCCTGGGCTAACGAGACCCTGTCTGAAGCATAAATAAGTTTCAGTCCTCTTTGAGGGCCTGAAATTTTTAATGGATTTCATGTCCCATAAGGTCTTTCCGGCCCAGCTCTGTCTCACACACCAGTATCCCGGCCAGGGACCCTGGTGCCCATTACAGTTTTGATAGGTTTTGTTTATTTGCTTTTCTGTGGTTGTCCTTTGGTGGTTTACTTTGAGAAAAGGTTTTATTGTGTGGCGATCCTCCTGCCTCAGCTCCCTGCGTACCCCATACCCCACCATACCCCTTCCCTGAAGTGGTGGCACTTGGCTGTAAGGCACAGACCCTGTGATCCCACCCTGCTGAGTCACGAGGCTTCACAGGGCCACAGAGGGAAAGTCTGTGGAGGGCACAGTCTTGTGGCTTGGCATCTGCCTCCGGGCATGTGATCGGGCAGCTGCAGGCGGTGGCTCCTTCCAGGGGACTGAATCTGTACTGTGGAGGGCAGCTGCCTCTATTAGCAGGTCCTGCCTTCCCCAAGTTCTCCAAGGGTGAGAGCAGAGCCCGGTTTGCAGAGCCTGGGGTGGTGGTGATGGTGGTGGTGGTGGTGGTGTGTGTGCGTGTGCATGCATGTGTGTGCGTGTACATGCAATCGTGTGTGTGCATGTGTGTGCGTGTGCATGCATGTGTGTGTGCATGCATGTGTGTCCGTGTGTATGCAAGCGTGTATGTGCATGTGTGTGCGTGTGTGTGCGTGTGCGTGTGTGTGTGCATGTGTGTGTGCATGCATGTGTGTGCATGCTACTCCCTCTTTATATTTCCCATGCTTTATTGACTGATTTTTGTTTATTTGCTCTTTGATATATGTAGTCCTGCTGACGTCCTGGAAATCCTCCTGCTTCATCCTCTCTAGTGCTGGGATCATGAGTGTGCACTACCACACCCAGCACTTGCTAACCCAGGGCTAGAAACATCTGCCTTTGGCAATCAGGAAAAAAACAAGCCTATTAAGATATTTTAGCCCCGTTCCTGAGAACCATCAGCACTCCACCGATCTCAGGATTATCTCTGTGTGTGTGTGTGTGTGTGTGTGTGTGTGTGTGTGTGTGTGGACCACATGCACGCAGGAGCCTACAGATGTCAGAAGTCGATGTCGGGAGTCATCGTGTGGTTGCTGGGAACCAAACCTCGGTCCTCTGCTCTCTAGCTGTCTCTCCAGCTCCTAATCTCGGGATTTAAAACATAAACAAAACTATGACGTCAGTGCTGGGTTTTGGAAGAAGCGCCGGCTCCTGGGGAGAGCAGCTCTGGTGTGAAGTCTTGGCTCTCCGTCAGCGAGCTGTGTGTCACTGGGCAGTCATGGTGCTTCTCCGCCTGCCAGCTTCTGTATAGAAAGGGCGTACTAATAAAGACGCCCGTTCTTGGTGTGCATGGCACAGGAGCCCTGGGCAGCTCTGAGCACCTTTTATGTTAACGCAGTCACTTAAAATAACACAATAACACAGTAACTGGCTACTGCCAGTAGTCTTGCTTCATAGATGAGGAAATCCACGCACAGGGAGGTTGACGTCTCGTCCAGCTTACCCAGCAAGTCCACGGTGGGTCTGGAACCGAGCCAGGCTGTCTGACCTGGGGGAGCCTGTCCCTCGCTCATCCTCCGCTCATGAAGAGCACACAGGGGTCGTCAGTTCCTCTCCTCCTTCCCGCCAGGGTCTGTGTTCAGCGATATCGGGGACCCCCCACTAACCCAGGACACTGAGTTCCGCAGCAGCCGTGTCACCTGGGGGTTGGCACTGGGTGGCCGTAGGGTGCAGCTGGACACCGTGACCCGGCCCTTTACGGTCCCATAGGTTATGGGGACAGGTCCCTCGGCTCAGGAGTCAAGCGGAGTCCTTACCACAGCCTCCAGATATGATGGGGACACAGGGGACAGACTCAGGTGTTGTCGAAGCTCCTCAGTAGCTGGGCAGGTAGGGAGGGGCTGTGGGTCACCCCCCCCCCCGTTGACCCTTCTGTCACTGCAGGTACTGCAGGCCCCCCTCGCCCTGCCAGGCGGCAGCAGTGGTGCCCCAGGGTGGCTCTAGATGGGGACACTGTCTTGGAGGAGAGTGCACAGCTGTCCTTTCCTCTCTCTCTACCCCTCCCCCTTCCCTTTATCACATTTGAGAAGGTAAACCCCCACATCATCACCGGCTTTGACCTCCTCTCGGGTCCTGTTTAGGGAGTGCTGACAACGTGCAGCAGACCCGGGAGTGACAGGTCTCGCTTGGCACGTTTTCCTAACCATTCTGTGAGGGTGCAGTTATCCCTCCACTTTCCAGATGAGAACACCAAGGCTTGGTCAGGACCCCAAATCCCCACAGGGTCTACCACCAGGGTCGGATTTAGGGTTTTCTTCTTTCCTTCTTAGACAGGATCTTTCTAAGTAGTTCTGGCTGGCCTAGAAATTGCTATGTAGACCAGGCTGGCCTTAGATGCACAGAGAATCTACTTGCCCCTGCCTCCCGAGTGCTGGAATCAAAGTGTGCGTTACCACGTCCCATGTATTTGTTTGTTTAATGTGTGTATAAATGTAGCCCTGGCTAGCCAGGAACTTGCTATGTAGGCAAGGATGTCTTGAGATCTGCCTGCCTCTGCCTGCCTCTGCCTGCCTCTGCCTGCCTGCCTCTGCCTGCCTCTGCCTGCCTATCTGCCTCTGCCTGCCTGCCTCTGCCTGCCTGCCTCTGCCTGCCTCTGCCTGCCTCTGCCTGCCTGCCTCTGCCTGCCTCTGCCTCCGCCTCCTGAGTGCCGGGGTTAAAGATGTGCTCCACCACTGCCTGGTTTGATCTTTTGCTTAACGCTTGTTTGTTTGTTTGTTTAAGAGGCAGGGTCTCTCTCACAATGTAGACCAGGATGAAGCTCCTGATCCTCCTGCCTCAGGCTCCTTTGAGTTAGGAGTATAGGTGTTCAGCTTTCCTTTTTTTAATTTTTATTGTTTGTTTGTTTCACAAATTTTTATTTTTAAATTGAGTACCTCTCTTTCCACGCTCACGTTCCTAATCTGGGGAGTGAGTGAGTCGGTGGCAGTGTGCTTTTCTGGTATTTGAAAGAAGCTTGGTTTGTTTCCTCTCACCCCAAACCAAGTACCCAAACAAACACTGTTGTGATGGTAGGCGACTGTACCCCACCTCTTGGGAGACAGAGACAGGAGGATCAGGAGTCCGAGGCTCTTCTCAGCTAAACGCCTACGTCTGAATAACCTGAGCTACAGGAAACACTGTCTCCAACCCAGTCTTCCAATAAAGAAAACAAAAAACAGAAACAAAACAAAACACCCACTGCCTGACACAAGAACACATTCCCTTTGCACCCTAGATTGCTGAGATCTTCATATTTAAATATGGTTTAAAGCTTATACATCTTTTTCTCCCCTATTTTTTTTTCTGAGTCAAGAGCTCACATAACCCATGCTGGTCTCAGACTTACTCCGCAGCCAAGGACAACCTTGAATTTCTGCCCTCCGGCCTCCAGCTCCTGAGTGCTGGAGTTACAGGCTGGTTTATGCGGGGGCCGGGGTCAAACCAGGGGCTTTAAGCGTGCTGGGTGAGCACACTGTCAACTGAGCTTCATGGCCAGTCCCTGTTTGTCTCTTGACAGGGTCTTATGCTACAGCCCAGGCTAGCTTCATACTGGGTATGTATTCAGAATAATCATGAACTCTTGATCCTTCTGCCCTCCCCCCTCCCCCCCCGCCCAGTTGCTGGGTTTATTTATTTTAATTAATAGACTTTATTTGCTGGGTGTGGTGGTGGTGCACGCCTGTAATCTCAACATTCGGGAGGAGAGGATGGCTAGTTCAGGCCAGCCTGGTCTACAGAGCTGAGATTCTGTCTCATCAATCCCCCCTACACCATATACAATAAAATAGACTTTATTTTCTTTTTAAAAACCATTTTTTGTTGCATTTATTTATTTTGTGTGTGTGAAGGGGAGAAAGCGTGTGCGTATGTCCCATGTCATGTGAAGGTCAAAGGGCAAATTGCAGGAATCAGTTCTCTCCTTCCACCACCTAGGACCGGCTGTGGAACTTGAGTTGTCAGGCATGGGACAAGCGTCTTTACCTGCTGGGCCATCTCTCTGCCCACACTTTGCTTCTTACAGTAGTTTTTAGTCCTACAGAGAAGTGGCTGGTCATGTAAGTGGTCCCGCAGGTTCCTTCCTGCCCTGTACCCCAGTTAGCATCTGAGGTTAGCTCGTTCTAGTTGATGGCCTGATACTTACTTACCATTGCTGTTAACCGAGGCTGTTTGTGTCGAACCCTGAAGGCTGTACAGCATATGCTGTGCCCACCACACCGCCACCGTAGCAGTGTGTAGACTCCTTCCAGGGCTGGGGTGGAGTTTCACAGTAGCATGGTTGTGTGCGTGCGTTGTACTTTTCAGACACTGGGTTCAACTCCGAGCGCCAACCCTCCCCCCATCTAAAACAAAACGAAAGCATGAGGTATTCTTGTTTCTGGATCCAGAAAGGGCCAACTCCAAGTGTGTGTGTGTGTGTATGTGTGTGTATGTGTGTGTGTATGTGTGTATGTGTGTGTATGTGTGTGTGTGTATGTGTGTGTGTGTATGTGTATGTGTGTGTGTGTATGTGTATGTGTATGTGTGTGTGTGTATGTGTGTGTGTGTGTGTATGTGTGTGTGTGTATGTGTGTGTGGTGCGTGTGTGTATGTGTGTGTGTGGTGTGTGTGTGTATGTGTGTGTGTGGTGTGTGTGTATGTGTGTGTATGTGTGTGTGTATGTGTGTGTGTGTATGTGTGTGTGGTGCGTGTGTGTATGTGTGTGTGTGGTGTGTGTGTGTATGTGTGTGTGTGGTGTGTGTGTGTATGTGTGTATGTGTATGTGTGTGTGTGTATGTGTGTGTGTGGTGTGGTGTGTGTATGTGTGTGTGTGTATGTGTGTGTGTGTATGTGTGTGTGGTGTGTGTGTGTATGTGTGTGTGTGGTGTGTGTGTGTATGTGTGTGTGTGTGGTGCGTGTGTGTATGTGTGTGTGTGGTGTGTGTGTGTATGTGTGTGTGTGGTGTGTGTGTATGTGTGTGTATGTGTGTGTGTATGTGTGTGTGTGTATGTGTGTGTGGTGCGTGTGTGTATGTGTGTGTGTGGTGTGTGTGTGTATGTGTGTGTGTGGTGTGTGTGTGTATGTGTGTATGTGTATGTGTGTGTGTGTATGTGTGTGTGTGGTGTGGTGTGTGTATGTGTGTGTGTGTATGTGTGTGTGTGTATGTGTGTGTGGTGTGTGTGTGTATGTGTGTGTGTGGTGTGTGTGTGTATGTGTGTGTGTGGTGTGTGTGTGTATGTGTGTGTATGTATGTGTGTGTATGTGTGTGTGTGGTGTGTGTATGTGTGTGTATGTGTGTGTGTATGTGTGTGTATGTGTGTGTGTGTGTGTGTATGTGTGTGTGGTGCGTGTGTGTGTGTGGTGCGTGTGTGTATGTGTGTGTGTGGTGTGTGTGTGTATGTGTGTGTGTATGTCAATGAAATGGCTTGGCCAGTATGGCGCCTACCTCCAAGACTGATTACGTGAGTTCAGCACCCCGAGCCTGTGTGGTAGGGGGAGAGAAACAGCTCCCTAGAGTTGCCCTCTGACCGCCAATGTGCAATTGGGCACAGGTGTGCACCCGTGTACACACACACACACACACACACACACACACACACAAGCGACAAACAAAGGCTGAAATCACACGTCGTCCGGCACTCAGGAGGACCAATTGTGAAGACCTGCCTGGTCACTTGAACGGAATTATCAGACCCCACAGCTGCCAGGAAGTTAGACCGAGTCACAGAGTGTGCTCAGGGTGCTGTCCCCGCAACAGAGACGTGTGCGGCAGCATCCGACTCAGAGGGCCCCACGGTGCCTCTCTTTCTGATGTCTTTCTGTCTTGGGAAGTAAATGTAGTTAGGGTCCAGTCAAGTCACCCTGGGCTGTGGTGACATTATGCCGTAGACCGCGACTCCAAATCATCCCAGTCCTGGTTTTACCAGGTTGGCCAGCCTCTCCAAGACTCAGTTTCCTCGTCTGTAAAGTGGGGATAATCAAACCTCAGTTCAAAGGTTGGACATCATGGGCTCAGGGTTAGCAGAAGTTAACAGAACTCAGTGTTTTCGTGTGTCTACTCTTTTTGATTTATTATGGATCAAACCCAGTGTCAGATGACAGGAAAACACCACCTCTGAGCCACAGCAGAGACCTCTTTTTGCTTTTTTATTTCCAGACAAAGCTCATTAAGTCTCCAAGACTGGCCTTGAACTTTCTCTGTAGCCCGAAGAGGCCTTGAACTTGGGACTCTCCTGCCTTAACCTCTGGAGTAGCTGGGATTTCTGGGATGTCAAGGTGGTGTGTGTGTGTGTGTGTGTGTGTGTGTGTGTGTGTGTGTGTTAGACAGAGTCTCCTTATGTAGCCCTGACTGACCTGGTCTAGACCTGTACACCAAGATGGCCTTGAACTCACAGAGATCTGCCTGCCTTTGCCTCCCAAGTGCTGGGATTAACGGCATGTACCACACGCACCCGGCTCTTTTACTTTCTGTGTTTGCCTGCACGGATGACTGTGCACCGTGTGGTGTGCGTGCTGGTTCCTGAGAAAGGCGGAAGAGGGATTAGATCTCCTTGGAAACTAGACTTACGGATGGTTGTGAGCCGCCGTGTGTGCCCGGACTCAGCTCTGGGTCCTCTGGCAGAGCGGCCGGTGCTCTCAAGTCACTGAGCCGTCTCTACAGCCCCTTACCTGTTTGTTTTGGAGACGGGGTTTCACATCGCCCAGGCTAGCTTCAAACCTGATAGTAGCAGAATATGACCTTGAGCACCCGTCTCTGCCTCCACAATTCTGCAAAGGCCCCCCACCGCCAGGCCTCATTTTGTTATGCTGGCGACTGAACCCAGGGCCTGGTGCGTGTTTGGTAAATACAGTACCAACTAAGCTTCAACCCCAACCTCTGTTTGCTCTCTCTTTTCTTTTTCCGAAGCAGGGTCTCTCTTTGTTACCTCAGCTGGCCTGAGATTCATCATGTAGCCTGAGCTTGCAAGGAAGCTCTTGCCTCTGCTCCTCAAGTGCTCGGACCGCGAGCATGAGCCATGTCAGGCTCAGTTCAAAGACCTCGGTGGCTTTCGACTCTATCTTTGGAGTAAGTGTCCCGATGGGTGGAGCAAAGCTGGCTGGTTTTATAGACGAAGGGTTGACCGGCTCAGAGACCAAGAAGAAAGAGTGCAGAGGTCGGTTCAATTGCCTTCCTTCTCAACTGGGAACAGGGAGGTGCTAAAATAAAGTCAGTAACTGACTGGTGCGGAGGGGCTCAGAAGGCCCCGCCTCTCCCTGAGGGTTTATAGACCACTAATGGTTGGTGGAACAACAGGAGCCACTTTGTAGGGTGCCCATGCTCCTATAAATAACCCTTGACCCCTACTCCTGTAAACAAGCCTTATGAAACGCACTGGCTCACACACATACACACAAAAGCCACCACGTTAGAAGGGAGACTACCAGGGGTGGGAGTGGGGGGGTGGGGCAAGATGGCGGGGGCACGGATATGACCAAAATACATTATATACACATGCAGGAGATCATCCAAAAAGGTTTTAAGAGAAAAAAGACTTTACATGACTATTTTATTTTATTTTGTACTTATTTGTTTGTTTGAGACAGGGTTTCTCTTTGGAACTCTGGCTGTCCTGGAACTCACTCTGTAGACCAGGCTGGCCTCGAACTCACAGAGATCCGCCTGCCTCTGCCTCCGGAGTGCTGGGATTAAAGGCGTGTGCCGCCACTGCTCAGCTTTTTTGATTCTTCTCCCTGTCCCCGACTTCTAAGTTCCCAGCAAGCCCCACATTTTAGAGACAGTGTCATCTAAGCGATCTGACAGAGCCCTGTTCTTGCTTTCCTGCCTTCTCAGGAACCGCGGGTCCATGCTCTTCTCACCCGGGCCCTCCTTCATCCCGTGAGCTCCACCCAGAGCAGAGGCTCTGCTGGCAAGGGGCTGACTCTGGAGGAAGAGCAGAAACCCGAGACTTGAGGGAGCTGGCGCCTCCCAGGTTGGAAGCAGGAAGCTTACTCCTGAGGCGGAGGTAGTGAGTGGGATTCTTAGAGCCGCGTCTTTATTATCTGTGGGATCGCAAGTGGCTAAATCACATCCCTCTCTGAGGAACGAAGGTTCTCTAACATTCACAGGTAGACAAAGGCCCTCGCCCCTCTGGAAGGCAGTGCTCTATTATGGATATTCTTCTAGCAATGAACACCAGCCTCTTCTGACCTCCCTAACCAGCAGGTTCTCAGGGGTGACTCAGCAGTTCTTGCCTGCTTTGTACCAGCTGCTCCTACACCCCGCCCTGCCTGTAGCTCCTCGATGCTCTCAGGGGAATAGCAGTGGGTAGACTTGGCAGATCGATGTATGACGCTGTGGGAGAGCAACATCCTGGCTCTGGAAAATACTAGCCAACTGCCAGTGCTCCTTCCCAGCCCAGGGAAGAACAGGGCCTCAAGGTGCCAGATGGGACCTGTGTACGAGGGACTTATAGAGCTGGGTGCTGGCATCCCAGAGTGTCAGGATAAAAGAAGCCTCCTTGTGTGACACTTTCAGTGTCCCCAGTACGCTGCCCCGTATATAGCTGGTATCCAATAAGTGTGTTGTTGGAACAGTAACAACAAAACGTAAATGATAATGAGGAGCAAAGTTCATAGGAAACTATTTCCTCAAGGGCAGAGAAGGCTTCACTGGCTCAGTGGTAGAACACTGGTCCAGCATGTGTGAGGTCCTGGGTTCAAGTACTAGGAGGAAAAACAAAAATCCCCGTTGCTAGGTGAAATGGCTCATGCTTATTCTAGCACTTGGAAGGCAAATGGATGGGGGACCCATGGAAGTTCAAAGTCAGTTTGGGACACATGGCAGTTTTGTTCTGTTTGTTTTCCTGTTTTATATGTAGCTCTGGCTCTCCTGGAACTCATTCTGTAGACCAGGCTGGCCTAGAACTCACAGAGATCCCCCTGCCTCTGTCTCCTGAGTGCTGGGATTAAAAGCATGCACCACCACACCTAGCAACACAGCAGATTTTTAGGCTAGCCAGAGCTACGTAGCAGGTTCCTGTACCCAACCAAACCAAGCCAAACTGAATCTCTGGGCTGAGGGCGTAACTAAGTTGGTGGAGTGCTTACCTAGCACTATCCCCAACACTGGGAACGGTAGAGGTAGAGGGTCAAAGGTCAAGAGGTCATCCTCAGCTACATAGCAGATTTGAGGCAAGCCTGGGCTGCATGAGACTGTCTCGCAAAACAAAGCAAAAACAAAAGCAAACAAAACACTAAACCAAAGCAAAGCAACAGGTACAAGAAAGGGAAGTGATGGTAAAGAGAAGATAGAGAAGATGATATATATATATATGTACACACACACATATATCTATATATATGTATATATACACATACATGTGTATATATGTATATATAGATATATGTGTGTATGTGTGTGTGTATATATATATTTATATATATACATATATATACACACAGGCATATATCTATATATGTATATACATACATACATGTATATATACATACATGTATATATATACGTATGTATAGATATGTGTGTGTGTGTATGTGTGTGTATATATATATATATATATATATATATATATATTTGTATTTGCCTGGCTGGGCTGGCTTTTAAATATTGAATCCCTCCCTTCCCATTGAGAACGGTACTAAAACATTTCAAAACGAACCTTTGTTCTCTTTGCCCAGAATGAAGTCTTGCGACTACAAGGGAAGTAGGGAAATGTAGTTTTATTGTAGGTGTCCCTGTAACAAGCTAAAGAGGGGTTTTAGATGATGGCTGACTGTTAAGTTCAGAGGTGAAGGATACTGGGATACAGTAGCCACGAGGAGGCTGGACAGCCCCTGTTGTTCCTTACCACTGGGAGTTGTTGATAGACCAGCATTCCCGGGGCAGGTGGGCACAGGTGGGGAGCTTGCCCAGTGCCTCATAAGAAGAGCATCCTTGAGATGGCTACATCCATGTGGGGTGACCCCTGAGGTCCCCAGGCCACACGGGATGGCCAATGCAGCCAAAGATAGTGAGGCTTGTGACGCTGAGGGACACTGGTGGGAGAGAGCTTGTTCCCGAGATGCTTTGAGGGGAAGGGCCCTCAGGGAGGAGAGACTACAGGTGGTGGCTTGGTTTTTTGTTTTGTTTTGGGGGGCAGGGTTTCTCTGTTGTAACCCTGGCTGTCCTGGAACTCACTCTGTAGACCAGGCTGGCCTGGAACTCAGAGATCCTCCTGCCTCTGTCTCCCCAGTGCTGGGGTTAAAGGCGTGCGTCACCATCCGGCCAGGAGGCGATTTGGAAGAGTGGTGCTGTGTGCTCAGGCACACTGTTGTGGCCCAGGATGTCTGGCTGCAGTAGTGGCAGCCCTCTGGAACCTTCCTCGGAAGAATTACACATAGGGACTTGTGCTGTCCTTGGGATTTGATGGGAGACCGACATAGGAAACTAAAGCCATCAGAAACTCCACTGACAGTGTGGCTCGTGGCTCTTGGACAAAATATCTTTTCAGTTCCCTGTAAATTTCAGCTTCCAGGAGGCAGAGGTAGGGGTGCTTTCTTCTTACATTCGAATTTCCTTATGTACCTATTAATCTATTTTTCCTCGGAATACTAAGCAACGTGGGCATTGAGATGAGTGATCGAGGATGAGTTAATGTAGTAAAGTCACTGTGCTCCCCACTTCCAATTCTCAGTTCCTCTCCTCACTTCATGAGCCAGGCATGGTTTCACTTACCTGTAGTCCTAGCACTTGAAGAACAGAAACAGGAGGGTGGCAAGTTCCAGGGTAGCCTGGGCTACATAAGAAGACCCTATCTCAGACCCACAGACCAAAATCCTACATTCCCCAGAAGATGGAACAGGATGATCCCTCATTGTGAGTTTTCGGGATTGAGGGGTGTGTGTGGCTCTGCTGTGTACCCTGGGCTGTCTGGGAGGGCTTGCCTCTAAGTAGAGCTTTGGGGCTCTGCTCTGCCAGACTCTCCTGGAACCCCACCACTTTGCAGGCTGGCTGCAGGCCAGTCTGGCTGCTTCCGCCTCCAGCTTGAGGGCCATTTCTGCACATTGTTCTCACCAGCCCCGTTTCCTCATCACCACAGGGCTCCTCGGCTGTCGGGATCCTTCTGGGTTCTGTGCCTCTCATAAAGAGCCCTTTGTGAACACTCCCAATGAATGATCTGTGGGGGTTCCTGGAACAGCATGGCCAGGCTAAAGGCCCCAAGGGCTCCATTGCTCTTCACGCCTAGTCACAAATAAGAGGGTTCTTCACTTAGTTACTTAACGTTTTAAGGTTTAAATTTTAATTAATTCATTGATTTCTGAGACAGGATTTCTCTGTGTAGCCCTGGCCATCCTGAAACTCACTCTGTAGACCAGGCTGTCCTCGAACTCACGGAGATCCACCTGCCTCTGCCTCCCGAGTGCTTGGCTCAAAGGCGTGCGCCACCACCGCCTGGCTGAAATTTTTATTTTTTTATTATTGTGTGGTTGGCGGGTGGGGAAAGGAGCATGCCACGGTGTCTGTGGAGGTCAGAGGATAGTTTCATGGGGTTGGTTCTCACCTTCCATCTTTGGTTTGGGGGGATTGAACTCTGGCTGACTGTTGTTAGTAAGCTATGACTCACTGAGCCATCTTGGTGGCCCCATCTTGTTTTTAACTAAAATTTTCATTAAATTAAATATATTTAGCGCGTCTGTGTGTGCTTGCATGCGCGTCATTATCCTATGGATCGGAGCACAACTTTTGAGAGTCATGGTGGGAGGACTTCGCCTACGTGGAATTGAACTTAGGCCTTCAAGCTTGGTGGCTAACACTGTTACTCACTGAGGCATTTCAATACTCCTCCCCTCACACCCCTCCCGCCACTGAGACATAGTCTTTGAACTCCGGGTCCTCCTGCCTCTGTCTCCCGAGTGCTAGGCTTATTGGTGTGGGCCACCAGGCTCTGTTAGAGCAAATCTTCCAACTTCCTTCAGCTGCTCAGAGTCCTGCTCAGTGTCCACTTCCCCACTCTGCTCCTCAGGGGAAGTGGGAGCCGCTGGCAGGTGCGGGAGGAGGGAGGCCCGAGGCCTGTGTGTCTGCAGGGTGTTCTGCAGAGGGAGCCCACGTGGCAGGAGGCTGTGTTTCCTGAGTTGGGGGACCCGCTTCCAGACCAGTTCATCGCCCAGAGTACTGCGCCATCTCTGATGACTGTCTTGTCCTCCCCGGGCCTTACCTTCCCAGTGGTTTGATGGAAGGGGACTGATAACCTCTAAGGGCCCGTGCCACGTGCCGAGAGTCCTCGACCTCTCCTTTCCTGGGGGTTAGCTGGTACTGAACCTGGGCGTGTGGTTGTGGGTGTCACTCTGCTCAGCCCTAGGGTCGCTGCGGGTACCTGTAAGCCGGTTTGTCTGGCCACCTTGACTTTCCTTACCTGGGCTGGAGTGTGCGGGGGAGGGTGGGGTGGCTTCTGCTACTGTAACTCTCAGTTAGTTTCTCCAGTTCTGGCTTACTTCCTCTTCCCTTTTCTAGTGGCTTAACTTCCACACCTTTTTTATGCTTTTGAAAAATTACATTTACTTAATGTGTGTGCGTGTGTGTGTGGGCACACGTGTCATGGTGGCATGTGAGGTCAGAGGACAATTTGCAGGAGTTGGTTCTCCTCTTCTATCATGTGGGTCCCCGGGATTGAACTCGGTTTTCAGGCTTGGCCGCAAGCACCTTTACCCACCGAGCCATCTCGCCTTGCCCACTGTTCTTTAACATGCTATTAGATCCCATGTATATGATAACCAGCTTCATCATGACATTCCCATGTGTGCATATACCACGTGTGCATTTGATCCTAGTCATCCATCACTCTGTCTTGCCTCCCTCCTGCTCCTGTTCATCTCCTCTTCCCAACCAGTCCCCCTTTTCATCCTTCTGTGTGTTTGTGACCCACGGAGTTCCGTGAGGAGTTCCACGGACACCTTACCAGTGACCTCACCACTGAAGAAAAGGTGCCTTCCTCCCCAGCAGCCATTGCCTGCCTATGGATCCTCAGAAAAGGGTGGGGCCCTGTGAGCCCCTCCCCCTTTCTTTGACTTTTGACTGAAGGGTCTCACTCTAGCTAGGGCCAACCCGGAATTTACTCTGTAGCGCAGGCTGGCCTGGGTTCATGATGGGCTTCCTATCCCAGCCTGAGATCACAAACATTCCCGAGCCACTGTGCTTGGCTTCTTCGTTTTGTTTTTGTCTCAAAACCTGTAGCCTGTTGGCCTAGAACTCTAGATCTTTCTGCCTCAGCTTCTCAGGTGCTGGGATGGTAGACCTCATCTACTTGACCATGCCAGCTTGGCAGTGACTTTTTTTTTTTAAGACATTGGTTGATCGTGTAGTCCTGGATGACCTAGAACTCACACTGTAGTCCAGGCTGGCTTTGAACTCACAGAGATCGACTGCCTCTGCCTCTCAAGTGCTGGGATTAAAGACGTGCATCCCTTCCCCAGCCTAATAATAAAAATTATATATATATCTATCTCATGGCTAATTATGTGTATGTGTCTGTGTGTGGAATGTGTCCATGAGAGCAAATGCAGCAAAGAGGTCAAAGGTCAGATCTTCCTGGTGTAGGAGTCACGTGTTGCCGTGTGGCTCCTCCCACGGTGGGTGCTGGAATCGAATGCTCTTCCTCTGGAAGAGGAGCAAGTGTTCGTCACAGTTGAGCTATCCCCTTACCGCCTTGAAACAAGTCTCAGAAATTTTATTTTATTCTTTGAGACAGAGTCTTACTATGTGGAGGTGGCCCCGGGGGGCCTGGAGATCCTCCTGCCTCAGCGTCCCCAGAGCTAGGACTGCAGGCACGAGTTGCCACACCTGGCCCACATTCTTGTCCTTATCTCCCATCAGTCATGTGTCCCTGTGAGGCAGCGTCTGTTCTTTGTCCAATCAACACAAGGTCCCTGAAAACAGATTTTTATTGCCTTTTCCTGCTCCCACGTGTCCGTTCTCCCTGCCTTCTCTGGAACACTGATTCAGACATCGCTGAGCCTATCTTGCGATTGGCACTTCCTAAGATCACAAAGAAAGACTTCTTTTGTTTGCCATTTTCTGAATCTGACGGGTACAGGACGATAGACAGGCTGTGAATTTGAATCCTGAGTGTAAGGACTTAGGCAAATCTGTAACTTGGTTCTCACCTGTACCAGTACCAGTACCAGTACCCGTACCTGGTCAGACTAGTCAGAGTAAAGGGGAGCTGGAGGCGTAGCTCAGTTGGTAGGATGCTCGCCTAGCATTCATGAAGCTCTGGGTTCGGTTCCCAGCACCGAATACAATGAGTACGGTAGCACATGCCTGGATCCTAGGGTTTGGGACGTGAAGGGGACCAGGAGTTGGAGATGACGCATACAGCCACTTACAGGCTACTTGGAAACTAACCGCACTATACAAGGAAGGCTGGACAGAAGGATCACTGGTTCAGGGCCTGCCTGGGGAACTGCTGAAAAGCCTTGTTTCAAAATCAAAAGAGGTAGAACCCCAGGCTAGCCAGTATAAGGCCTTAAGTTCAATACCCGGGACTGCACACAAAGTCAACACCCCCTCAAACATTGCTCTGAGGGGTGGATTTGAGGCAGGGGGTTGTGAGTTCCAGGCCTGCCTGGGCAACGCAGTGCAATGCGTTACCAGCAAGGCCGTAGCGACACCGCGTCTCCAAAAGCAAAGCCTTTGAATCAAGGGCGAGGCTTGAGAAGACGGGTTTAGGGGTTTTCAAGAAACAGCCGGGCCCCGGGCTGGTTCCCCACCCTGCGGAGGCCACGTTAGATCCCGGATAACGCCTGAGCTTGAATCAGACACTAGATGCGGCTTGCCTCCCCCACGGCCGCCCTGCCCGGCCCGGCCCGGGCTGCACGGGACCCGCCCGCACCCTCCCCGCAGGCGCGCGCCGCTCCGCTCCGCGCTGAGTCAGGCCGCGCCCGGCTGGGGCGGGGCCCGCGCATGCGCACGGCGTCGGCGGCGCGGCGGCGGGGGGGCGGGGCTATATATGGGGCGGATCAGCTGACGCTCTGCATTGCAGCCTGCGGAGTGCGGCGGCGCCATGTCCCCTCTGGTCCTCCTCGCCGGCCTTCTGGCCACCGGTGAGCCCCGGGGGTCCTCGGTCTGGCGGAAGGGGACGCCGTAGCGGGCCCAGGGTCCCGGGCGAGCGCGGCCTCGCGGGCGTCGCGGGCCTCGCCGCCTTCTCAGACGCGCCGGGCGAGGGGCGCACTGCGCAGGCGCAGGCCGGGGCCGGGGCCCGAGGGGACCTGTTCCCCGCTCCCCCGAGACCGGAGAGGGGCTGATCGGTCCGTCGCGGGGGGCGGCGTGGCTGAGCTCGTGCAGGCCTTACCCCAGGCCTTGCGGGTGGCCGGGCTCTTCTCCCGGGGGTGGCCGGGCGGGGAGGAGGGGTCTCGGCGCGAGCCCTCCCGCCGCCTGGTTTCGGTGCTGGCGTGCGTGATCGGCGCGGCCCGGAGCCCCGTCCTGCGGGGCAGCTGGGCGGGTGGCTTGTGCCCCCGACTGCACGAGAGTGAGAGTTGCGGCCAGCGCCTGGGTGTCCGCCGCAGGGCATCTTGCAATGTGTGGGAACTCCGGAGCGTAGTAGGTCTGCGAGAGGTTGGGGTCTTCCGTGGTCCCCGTGGCATGGAACCTCAGTTTTCCTGTTGAATCTGGCAGAGCCTTCGGCCGGCCTTGGAGCTGGGTCGAGGCGGCGCCGGGGCACCCGCTGCGCCACCTGATTCTAGGAGAGGCCGAGACTTCAGTCTCGGTTCAGTTACCGCGGTGCGCGGGCAGGTGTGAGTTTTAATTTAGTTTTGGTTTCTACAGAGGGGCTTCCCTCACGAGACCTTATCTCTAGCTCCAAACTTCAGGGCTTGTTTATTGGTAATTACTCTCTCTCTAAGACAGGATCTGGCCTAGTACCCCAAAGTGGCCTTCAACTTTTTTGGGGGAAGACAGGATCTTATGTAACCTTTGGTGGCCCTAACCTTGCTATGCATCTGATAATGACCTTGAACTCCTGATCTTCTTGTCTCCACCTCCTCAATGAGAAGTTTACTTGTGCTTCAAAGAAAGTTGTCGGTCAGGTTAGGGCAGCGAACACCTGTGTTCACTTAAGAAGGCTGAGGCAGGAGGATCTTGAATTTGAAGCCAACTTGGGCTACAATTCAAGGCTAGTCTGGGCTACATAAAGATTGTGTTGCAAGAAAAATGAAAAAAAATTGCAACTGATCCCATTGGCACTGAATCAGTCACCCGTCATGAGTTCTGATCCACCCACATCATCAAAAACAGACTTCTCTTTTCTCTTTCTGTAGTGTGGGGCATTGAACTTGACCCTATCACATGATAGGCCATCACCGTGCTACCGAGTCATACTACAGCCCTTGATTATTTCTTTGAAAAAATAAAATCTATTTCTAATGCATCTGCATTTTGACCAGAGTCTGGTTAACCAGGTCCCCTCTGCACTGAGCACTTAGGGAGGTGGGGGAGGGTTTTGTGGCCTTGGTCTAACCTCCGCCACCAGGCCCAGGCCCAGGCCACACTGACAACTGGAAGAATGCTGGCTTGTCTTGACTACTCTCCACCACTGAGTTGTTGGTAAAGCCTGTAATGACTTGTATCCTCAGTGTGCTCCCTGAGGCCCTTAGGGCCTGTGGCTTCAGTGTGGCCTGTTGTTCAGGGTGCACTCAGATTGGCTGTGTTTTAACAATGTCCTGGGTGCTTAGCATACTCCAGGTCCTGTCCACTCTCCACAAAGTCCTAGGAGTACAGATACTTGGGCTATTCTTCACCCATCTAGTCTCCTGCCTTTCCCACTTAGAAAGTAAAGCCACGCTAAATGAATTAGAAAGATCAGTTTAACCTCTACATAAGCAATGAGGATAGGTACCCAGGCTCCCAAGGCATAGGCTGTTGACTGGGGTGGGGGTTGGGGGCTCCATTGACAAGGCTGTTGGGAAACCACAGCCCAGGTGGTGAAGGCCTGACCTCTCAGTTCATCTCCAGGCCCCAGGTGGTAGTGGGAGATGGCTGACTTCTTCACAGCACCAGCCTTGACTCTGTGCTGTGTCTGGCCTGTGAGGTTTTGCTCACCCCAGTGTCAGGGAATCATAGTGCCAAGACATGCTTGCTCAGTGGAAGCCAGTGGGTCAAGGTTGAGCCAAGCATAGAGGTGGCCAGGTGCTGGTGTGGGGCGAAAGCTAAGACGCCTTTGGTGCTGTCACTTGGGCCGTGGCTGACCTCCAACTAGTGTCTGTACACACCGAGGCAGTGTGTTCTCTGAGGCGATTTAAGACACGTTTGTAGTCTAGCCTGCTCAAGTTATGAAAAGTAACAGGAACCCCAGTTGCACCTGCTGGTGATATTGAGAAAACCCTGTTTAGCAAAAGGTAGGTAGTGCTTTTTTTTTTTCTTTTGTTACAGGTTCCTGCTTGTAGCCTAGGCAGGCTGGCCGCTGATTTACTGTGCAGCACAGATAGCCTTGGGTGCAACCCTCCTGTTTCACATACCAGAGTGTGGGAATTATAGGTGTGAGCCGCGGTACCTGGCTTCTGTCAGTTTTGTTTGTTGTTGGGCGTGTTTTGGTGTGGGGTGGTGTGGGGTGGGGTGGGGTGTGCGCACACGCCTTTCAAAGGCCAGAGGAGGCCGGCAGCCGTGCTCTGTCATACTTCTCTATTCCCTTGAGACCAGGTCTCTCCCAGCCATCCTTCTGTGTCCGCCCCCACAGTGTTAGGGCAGGGTGTGGCCACTCCCAGTTTACGTAGGTGCTGGGGATCTGAACCCAGGCCCTGGGGCTTGTATGGCAAAACAACCAAGCCGTCTCCCCCAGCCAGGTTCTTGAAGTGTATCCGACATGTCGTTTTGATGCGCATTGGATTTGAGGTGGGACTACCCAGCTCAGAGAAGGAGCCTGGGCTGTATGATGCTGAGGCTCGAACTCAAGGGCCTTCGGTGTGCCTGGCAGTTGCCCCAGATTCTTCACCCTCTGCCTCCATTTTCTTGTGTGAAACTGGAACGTCCAGGTTATTGGCAGGAACTGAAATGGACAGGAAGAGGAAGGGCGGGTTGTTGCTCTATGGGGTTGGGGACTCTGCCTAATCAGAGCCTGGGAAGTCCCTAGGGCCACAGCCAGCCACTGGGATAATGGCTGTTTTTATGAATTCTAGAGTACTGATGTCTAGGTGTTACGCCTTGTTCTCCAGCTGGTCACCTGGCAGTGAGTTACAGAATTACTCCCCCTACCCCACCACACCCCACACACACACCAGTGGGGAATGAATCTCCTGTGCTCGGTAAGGCGCAGAGCTACATCACGGGACTCCTAGATTTTCTTTCAAAACAACAGGTGAGAGCACTGATTGCTTCCTTGTCTCTGTTCTGGTGCTGGGATTGAATTCAAGACTTTGTGCGTGCGTGCGAGCGAAGCACCTGCTGTCCCTTTGAGTCACACCTCCAGCTCAATTTAATTTTTTTTTTTTCTTTTTTGGAAACAGTCTCACTGTAGCTCTGGCTGTCCTGGAACTCACTATGTAGAGTCACCTGCCTCTATCTCCCGATTGCTGGGACTAAAGATGTGTGAAGCTGAGCTCAGGGCTGGCCTTGAACCAGATCCTCCTTTTTGGCTTTGATTGCTCTGCCTCTGTCTCCCCAACACTGAGGTTATGGGTGTGTACTGCTCCACTGTGCCTAGTTTCAAATTACACTTTTATTTATTTATTTGGTGGTGGCGCTAGTGATTGCAGTCAGGACCTTGTGAGTTCTAGGCAAGCTCCAGTAGCTGCCGTAGTCACGCACGCCTTTAATCCTGGCACTTGGGAAGCAGAGGCAGGGGAATCTGAATTTGAGGCCAGCTTAGTCTACGCAGAATGCCAGGACAACCAGGCTGCATAGAGACCCTCTGATCTCAGCACTCAGGAGCAGAGGTGGGCCGATCTCCTGGGTTCAAGTCTAGCCTGGTCTGCTTAGTGGAACTGTGTCTCAAAACGACAGAGACAGCGGCAAGTATACTGGTTGATGTGGAGAGTTTGGCTGTTGTAAAAGCACTAGTTACTTTATTGTTTTTCTTTTCCAGATCCGGTGAGGTTTCAGAATATACCTTGGAAGTCTGGGTTTTCAAGACAGGGTTTTGGCCATCTGGCCCTGGCTGACCAAATCTATTATAAAATTGGTGCAGTCTTCCCTCCTTTGCCTCCCATATGGAGGACCTGAGGTGCGCAGCGCCACGCCCAACTGAGCTCCGTCGTGGGTGTTGGGCTTGAGATGAGGCAGCAGTTAGTTCTTTGCCCACACTGTGGCCTGGAGCCAGGTCTTAATCTCCTGGCTTTTCCCTGTGCTACAGGCAGGCCTTGTTACTCCCTCATGGCGCGCCCTGAGGACTCCTTGAGTTACTTTGAAGCACTGTGTGCCGCCCGCGCTGATAAGCACATCATCAGGTTGTCTCTGACCTTGTCCCAGCAGCAAAGGGTGATTTCCATAAAGTCTTCTCATTTCCAGGGGTGCTGCAGATTAGCGACAACATTAAATGACATTAAATGTGTGCGCTGGGCATAATTACGGAGTTAGGATAGTTATGGATAGTTAGGGTAGTTAGCAAACAACTAGGAGGTAGCTGAGCCGACACCAGTGGATTCCCAACTGCTTCTAGGGTGTGGATCTAGACCTGTTGTCACTAACTGTGGATCCTGGGGTAAGTGTTCAAGTCCTGAGCTGGTTTCCCACGCACTGTCTTTGAGCTCTGAGATTAAGTGATAGATGCAGACAGAAAGCAGGCTCAAGGGCTAGACAGGAACCACAGTGTCTCCACTGCCATCCCCCTGCCTCACTCAGTGTACACTGGGCCTTTCCTCTTCAGAGCCTCACACACTGAACTGTGGGCTCGTCACCCGCCGACCTTTTCCTCCTCCCTTCTTACTGGTGGCATGTGGACGGTTGTTGCTTCTTGCTTTTAGACACGTAGGAGAGCTGAACGGGGTTACGGTGCTCCATGGATTCAGTGCTGGGTTAAGAATGGACGGGATAGCCGGTCTCCCGCTGATAACCCGCCTTTCTGGGTGCCGATACACAGCAGTGGAACCCTCTGCCCTGTGTGATGTGTGAGACAGCATCTCACAGTCATCCCCAGCTGGCTTGTAACTCACTGTGCTACCCAGACTGGCCTGGAACTGTTGGTAATCCTCCTGCCTCGGCAGGGGTGAGTCACCTCTCTTTACCAGTGCTTTTGATTTACAGAAAAGTGAAGAGACAGTACAGCCAGTTCCTCTCACCCTTCCCTGGCTTCCATCTTCTATCCTTCTATCTGCGTGCATTGCTTGGGTTTTGTTTTTGGCTTAAGCAACAGGAACTTATCTCTTATAGATCAGGAGGCTGGCCGGCCCATTTGCTTCCCTGGAGGGCTCTCTTCCTGGTTTGTGTTTTGCTTTGTCATTACGGGCTAGGTGGACAGAATAGGGCTGGGGGAAGACACTAACTCACTGACCAGACTTGCAGATTTTTACAGAATTCCCCAGTCAGCAGTCTCGTTTCCTGCTCCAGGGTTCCTGTCTGGTTGTCATGTCCCCTAGCTGTGTAAAAGTGGTCACAGGGGTGGGGGGTAGAGAAGGGGGTGCTGGTAAGATGAAGGTGCCTGCTTCCAAGCTCTGAGTCTGGTCCCCAGGACCCACAGTGGAAGGAGAAAACCGACTTGCGCGTTGTCCGACCTTCGCTTGTACGCGTGTACCCAGATAGCAGGTTACAGGATTTTAGGAAAAGGTGTACGTGACTTGCGGGCGCTCTCCACTTTTCTCGTTTGTTCATCTTCCCTGGAGCGTCTGCCTCCACAAATACCCCTTCCACAAACGCTCCTTCTGGTCTGCTCAGCGCGGCCTGACTGAGTTCTGCCTGCCGAGTCCTCCCGGCCCCTGTCTTCCCCTGAGCACCAGCGTCAGGCTCCTGGCTGTCTGCAGCTTACACAACAGTGCTCAGCATCGCCGGGGGCACTGGGTGGGCGAAGAGGACCCGTGAGTGGCTCAGCAGGTAGGGCGCTTGCCACCGAGCCTGCACCATCTGGGTCTACCCATGGGACTCACGTGGCCACGGGAGAGGACTGGCTCCCTCAGGTTGTCCTTTGACCTCTACATGCATACTGTGTGCATGCAGGTGTAGATAACTCTAACGAGGGGCCGGAGAGGTGGCTCAGGTCAGGACACTGCTGCTCCTGCAGAGGACCTGAGTCCTTCCCATTACCCACACGGAGCCCAAATCATCTGCGGCTCCAGTTTCTGGGACTCAGACACCTTCTTTTGGCCTCCGGCATTTCTACTCCCACATACATACAAATAATAAACCTTTAAAAATGTAATAAAAATTGTGTCAAATCTCATCCGGGCACGCCTTTAATGCAGCACTTGGGAAGCAGAGGCAGGCTGATCCCTAAGTTTGAGGCTAGCCTGATCTACAGAGAGTCCCAGGATAGACAGGGCTACACAGAGGAACTCTGTGTCAAAAACTAATAATAATAATAATAGTAATAAATAATAATAATAATAACAAATAATACAACCCCAAAAGAAAAAAAGTAGTGTCTGGTCTCATTTTCTTCAGTGCTTGGGATCAAACCCAGGGCCTCACACATCAGACTGAGAATAGGGTCTTGTTTAGTTATGGCTGGCCTTGAACTAATGGCAGTCTTCCTCCTTCAGTGTTTCTGTGTTGGAATTACAGCCATTTGCCACCATACCTGGTCTGCCTGCTCTCTGTATCTCTCTGTCTTGTCACTCCTGCTAGGCAGTCAGGGCCTACCGCTGAGCTGCATTCCCAGCTCTCTTATTTCGAGTCAGGGTCTCAAGTGTTGCAGCCGGTCTTAAACACTGGGTCCTGTAGCCTTGGCAGGCTTGAATTGCGGTCTTCTTGGCCTCAGCTTCCCGAATAGCCGGGGTTATGGGTTGTAGTCCTTATGCTCGGCGCATCAAATCTTTATCAGGATTCATGAAGCATTTCCTGTTCTGACATTAGCATTGAGACATCGTTCCTGACAGTTGGCAAATCCAGAGTTACTCTTTGGGCTCCAGCTAGCTTTCACAGCTGTTTGTGGTCAGGGTGGAGGGACACCCCCTCCTGTGTCTGTGGGAGACACCTTTGCCTCTCATGTCCCTGGGGTGCTGATTTGAGGTGAATTTGAAAAGGGAACCGGCTATGATTTGGAGAAATGATTTTCCCCAGCTTCTAGAAAGTGGCAGTTCTCTCCAGTTCTCAGGGTTTGATTTGAGTGGGCGACGTGAGGAAGCCTGGTGAGCAGACTGCAGGGATGAGAGAGCATCGCCATGCAACCTGTCCCGCATACGCCGATCACAGGAGAAACTAGTTGAAAGTCCTGGGGAGGAGGAGAGGCTCCCTCGCAGGACCCCCTTCTGTGTGGAAGTCACTGCACACTCCAGAGAGCTTGCGTTTCTGTGGGTTGTGGGTGTGGGTGCTGCTCCCTCCAACCCTCCCATGTGTGCGTGTGCGGCTGTGCGCGTTTCTGTGGATGGAGCCAGGGCCTTTGCATGCTAGGCAAGGTCCTTACCACTGAGCCCTGGGCCCTCCTCCTCAAGTCTCTTGACACCTGGCTAGTGTTATTCTAACACACAGCTTTCCTGCGTTCTGTCTGTTGGACAGAGACCTCTGGAAAAAGCAATTGTGTTGTGAGAAGCTTTCAGTACACCTACCTCCTGCCCCTCCTTGAGGTCCCCGAGACCTGTTTATTTAAGACTACACCTGAACAGCCAAATACCCAGTCCTTCCCCAGTAGCCTGAGTGCTTTCTCCTCAAGGCAAGTTGTCCTGGTCCTCTCTCTTCACAGCCGTCAGAGAGCCAAGCCACCAGCCTGAGTGCTGGGCGGTTCTAGCAGCCTGCCTTACCTTCGGTCACGAGGGGAAAGGTTGGTTTCAGTGTTCAAACAAAGGACGCCCAGAGTGAGCAGTTGTAGGTGGCACACTTGTGTCTGAGACCTTCACTGAAGAGGTCAGTTTCAGATCACAGCATTTCCCCATTGGTAGGGCGAGCCAACGCGGGTGCATGGGACTGACTGAGTCCGCTTCCTAGCCTGCGCTTGCTGTGGGGCATCGGTATGGGTGAGCGGCTCCCCTGAGTTCCAGACCATCCGCTGTGCCTCTGGCCCCTGGCTGGAGCCTGGGCTGGTGCTTCAGGACGTGCTCAGGGCCAGGGCACGTTGCACCCTTATCTAACTGTGTGGAAGGTCATCTCATCACGTTGTGTGTGGCCATTTGAAGGAAGAACTTTGTCTGGATCTTTTTCTTTTGAGTTGGGGTTTCACAAAGCCCAGCTACACATGGTTCAAGTTCTGCAGGCAGGGCTCTGTAAGGAGGAGACAGGTACTCTGTGCCAGTGGAGGCATATGGAAGCCCAGCTGAGTGGAGAGACTGGCACTGCTGTGAATCGATTTCCCTGAGAAGTGTTTGCAAATGGCACTGCCTCTCCTCCGTTCCTAAGCAACTGGGCTGTTGTCATGGCGATGCATTCCCCAGGCAGCAGATGCAGTAAGCTGTGGAATGCAGTTGCTCAGGGAGGCTGAGCATTTTCTCCTTACTCTCTTGGTAGCTAGATTCAAGCAGCATTAGCACAGGTTACATAAACTTGTTAAAGGAAGGGCACTGAGATGCTCCAAATACAGAGGCCATCAGCAAACAGTGTGGGTGCACATCTGCATTGTCAGTGACCTCAGCAGCAGCAAGCCTTGTAAATGATAATGACTTTGGAGATGTTCTGGGGAGCAAAGTGGTTGACTAGGCCTGAACATTAGTATGGTTTAGTTCTGACTGCAAAACAGAGACTTAGAATAGAACTGCTAGTATGGTAGAATCATCTAATGTAGGCACGCAGGAGCCCGCTGCTCCAGTGGTGGCTCATTCTGTGTGCTCGAGGTCTGCTGTTTTTCCTTCATGGTCCAAGATGGCTGGCCATTGCATCTAAGTTTCATATTGTAATGGCCTCACTAACAGACCCTGTTGCAGAGGAGATTGCTACGTATGGTCTTTCATCCTGGTGTAAGCATGCTGAGCGAGATGTTGATGTTACAGTTGTGCGAGAGAAGGGAGATGGCTGTGAGGAATGGCTTGTCTTCAGCGCAGAATAGTAACTGTTTAGCCAGTCGTGAGGTTTATTCTGATTTTAAGATGACCCAAGGAAAAGTGGTTTCATGCTGAACAATAAATACTAGGACATTCTTAGCCTCTCTCCCCTTGGCTCCCCTTCAAGGCCACGGTCTACTCCTAGCCACATAGCTCTCAAGCTTCCCGGGTACCAGGGACTCCGATGTGCTTTCTCATTTCATCTTCGCAGAGGTCCAGAGATGGTTCCCGTTTTTTTGCAGATGGTTACTGTGAGCAAGTTGTCAGGGTTAGTTTCAGCCAAGCAGGGGCTTTGATCCTGGCTGGTCTCAGGCTATAGTCCTTGCCCTTCCAGAAAAGGAGGAGCCTCTGGGGTTTGGAGAAGTGCTTCTACATATAATGGGTTGCTGGGCTGGGATGACTGTTGTCATGGTGATGCATGCCCCAGGCAGCTGTGGAATGAGGACCTGAGTTTGATTCCCAGATCCCACAAGCCAGGCATCTGGTGTTTTTGTAATACCAGGTGGATCCTGGGCTTTCTGGTCAGTCACAGTAGCCTAAGAGGTGAGCCCCGGTGTTGCAGAAGTTAATTTTTAGTTATGTTTAAAACGTTGGGTGTTTCATTGTTGGGTGAAGGGCTGCCTAGGCCTTGGCATTTTGTATTGTTTGCAGGTGTTGGCTTCATGTAAAAGATGTTTGGTCACTCATGATCTGCGTGTGCTATCAGTAGAACACCTGAGGAACTTACGTGTCTATGAAAAACTGAGATCAGATGCTCAGGGTTCCACTGTCCAGAATGGCGCTGGCCAGGACAGGTGGTTCCCTCTGCTGAGGTCTGTGCACCTATGAAAATGCCTCCTTGTCTTTGTTGAACCTACACAGTACCTACCTGTTACACCCCAGGTCCTGGAGAGGGACCTGTGTCTCAAATGAGGTGCATGGTTCCTGAGGAGCGACACTTAAGATTTGGACTTCACACGTTCATACATACACACTTGTGACATGCACACACGTGCTCAAAATAAAGAATAGGTTCCAGGTATGTTCTGCACGAGTCTGGTGTGGGGAGTTCTGCTCAGTGTTAAGTCACAATGCATTGCAACTATATTTGTTCTTGCTGGGTCCCCTCATTCTGACTTGTGCAGATCTCTTGATTAGCCCTTAGAGGCACCAGAACTGTTTTCTGGGCTCCTGGCAGATGTCCTGGGGCTCACTCCCTTTGCTTGACTCCGAGGACTTGGGGTCAGTGGCTGACAGCAGCGTCTGAGGTTGTTGGGCTGCAGGGGTCCAGGTCTTTGCTCCCCTCCCATGTCCCGGATAAGATGTCCAGCGGGTCGAGAGGACAGCTTCTGTCCATGGTGTGAGCCTCCTGTTAAATCAGGAGAGTGGGTCACTGGGAGGTCCTGCTCCTGCCACAGCTGCAGGCGATGACAGTGGCTTTTACTGACCTGTGGTGTGATGGTTTTACGGGTCAGCCTGCAGATCCCTTGAAGCCAGTACTGGTAATGACCCATGTGTAGACTTGAGGAGGACGCAGTCTCCAGACACGTGACTAGAAGTGAGTGCCGCTCCAGCCTGGCTGGAGACAGTGCCGGGTCACAGGCCGAGAGATGGAGGGTGGTGGTGAGCCGGGCAGTTGTGTGTGTGAGGAGATCACGGCTCTTCGGTCCCCTGACAGCAGCAGCTTTGGTAAGGGTGCACAAACAAGCTTGAAGAACAGTAGCTTGCTTAAGGCTGTTTGGATAGGAAGTGGCAGAGCCAGACTGGGAGCAGGTCATGTCTGTTCCGTGCCACGGCTCATTAAACGTTGCTTGGTGGTGGTGATAAAACATCATAATCTGGAGCTTTAAATTTTTTAAGAAGTCTCAAGAGTGTCCAGATCACACAGCCCGTGAGCAGTCCTTGCCTCTCGGCTTTCTGTCTTATTTCTGTGGGGGGCGGTGGAGGGTGAGTGTGGAGGTCAGAGGCCAACATATGGGATTTCTCTTCTTCCACCACATGGGTCCCAGGGATCTGACTCAGGGCTTGTGGCAATTTTAGCCATCTTGTCGACTCATCTTGGTTTTGAGACAGGATCATGCTAAGTATAAGCTGGCTTCCCATGATCCCCTCCACCCCCCTCAGTCTCCCAAATGCCGGGGTTACAGGTGTAAATTACCACACCTGACTTCAATGAGTGTTTCTTAAAATAATAACTCTTATATATTGTGTGTGTGTGTGTGTGTGTGTGGACATGAGCCACCGTGTGCAAGTCGTGAGGGTTCTCTCCATGTGGGTCGCAGGCTTGGGTCCATGTCGTCAGGCTTGGCAGCAAGCACCTTTGGTCCCAGCAGCTCTCCGGGATGGTTTCCTGCCTGGCACCTGGAGCTGCTGTGAAGCTCAGGGCTGCGCTCCTGTCAGCCATTCCTAGTACCCTATATTCTGTTGGTATCTAGTTTTACTTTCCGTCCGGGACTGGAGGTCGATTCTGCAAGAGCTGTCAGCCCCGCTGGAGCACCGCCTGCTGTTGCCTCCCAGGACTGCAGTTAAAGTGGGCATGCGTGCCCAGCCTTGGTTTTGCGTTTTTGAGACGAGGTCTTCTGTGAATACTAGGCTGGCTTTGCAGTCACGGTGCAGCCCAGGTTAGCCTCCGTCTGTAGCAGCTCTCCCTGTCTCCCGAGTGCTGCCACTCAGTGTTTCCAGACAGGCTTTCGCTTGACAGGCCTGCTGGCCTGCAGCTCGCAGAGGCCCTTGTTAGCTCGCAGGTGGCAGGATTAAAGCCGAAGGCTGTGCTGGCATGCCTCTTCATCTCAGCACGGGGGAGGCTGAGGCAGGAGGATTGGAGTTTGAGTCCAGACGGCTACATATGTAGGCCCTGTCTCGGAAGACTAAAGGGAAGAAGGAAAGATGGCCTCCCCTGGGGGCAAATCATTGCCGTCTGGGCTTCGGCTGCTGTGCCAGGCCCTTGACTTGAAGTGTGGAGTTTAACTTGTGCGTGCTGAGTGCTGTTCATTGCCGTCAGGACACGAGCAACAGCAGGTCCTGACTGCGCTCAGGCAAGCATTCTAAGAGCGTTCTTAGAGATAGCTAACCAACCACCTCAGAAGCAAGCTAGCTTTAAGGATAGGGTGTGGGAGGGTGAGACTGGAGGCCGACAGGAGCACATTCTGAGAAATAACTAGCTGAAAGTGGTTTGGGTTAGTTAAAAAAAATGTATTTTTGTGTGTATGTGTGTGTTCATGAATGTGGCTGCCCATGGAGGCCAGAAGAGCCGGATCTCTCTGGAGCAGGAACTCCAGGTAATTACAGGGTCCTCTGCAAGAGCAGTATGTGGTCTCAACCACTGAGCCATTCTCTAGCCCTGGAAAACTATTAGATTGTTTATTGATAAATACCCAAGGTTGGGTATCAGCGCCTAACAAGCGACCCAACCCCTCCCCTTAGTGTGCGCCCTTAGGCCCTCCGCTTTAGCCGTTCAGTGCTCTGGGATCTAGAAGCAGCCAGCACGGTTCTCCTCCCCTGCATTTGTAATGTGAGGTGTATGTCGTGGTGGGGAAGGCTGGAGTGTGACAGCGATCCACGGTTCATGTGCTGGTGTCTGAGAGGGGCAGGCTGTCAGGCGGGGAGCTGGCTCCAGCTGTTCAGGGAGCCGCAGTGGAGCTTGTGGAGGAAGGAATAGAATATCTCATTCATCCCCTTAGTCTTTGGAGCCTGCTCATGGACCCATGTGTGGGCTACATGTATGCGGGCTGCAGGTATGTGACTCGCTGGGTGTCCAGGGTGAAGCAGCGTGGCTGAGGGTGGAGGGGTTTTCTTGTTTGACTTAGGCCAAGTGTCCCCTGTGTTTATCAGAGTTTGGTTCACTCCTCTCTGCCTGCTGGAGTTTGGTCCTCATGCTATCCCGTCTGCCTCTTGTGTTTCATAAAATCTGTTTTTGTTTTTTGTTGGTTTCTTTTGAGATAGCCTCTGACTGTAGCTCAGGCTAGCTTCAAACTCACCATCCCTGGCCTCAGCCTCCTCAACCTCAGTGTGCAGGTTGCTGTTACTAGATTTTGAGGATTAAAAGACATGGTTCTGTTTAGCTAAATAGGACACATGCCTCCTATCAGTCTGATGGCTTAGGACAGGTCCTCTTCCTGGTCAGCTGTTCTGTGACGCAGCTTGCATTTCATGGGTTGGTAAGGTGACTGCTCAGCCTGCAGGCAGGGCTAGTCCCTCGCTCTGCAGATGCACATCCGGGGCTTGTCGGAGAGGGCCTCCTCACACTTCTTCTCCATTAGCTTTAGCCAGCCCTGTCCAAGACCTGAAAAAATGCTCCGGGGGCTCAGCGGTGCTGTGCAGAGACTTGAAGACGGCGGTGGATTGCGGGGCCCTGAAGCACTGTCAGCAGATGGTCTGGAGCAAGCCCACCTCGGTGAGTGTCAGCCTGTGCTGCCCTCTGCGGCCTCCCGGTGGCTGGAGAACACTTTGCCCTGCTCTGCTTGGCTCCTGTGGTGGACAGGACCTCCCACAGTGCCTTGTCCCCTGGCGCCTGCACTCCCTTTTGGGCTCTCCTTCAGAGTCTACCCCTGCCCAGGTGAGGGCAGGCGGGGTTCTGGTGCAGGCACAGGCGTCCCTAGCCCTCTCACTCATCCCAGGAAGCTCAGACTCCATTTGCTCGCCTTCCCTCCCCCTGCCAACCACTGACTGAGCCTGTTGTAGCTGTGCCATTTTATCTGCAGCTGTAACTGCGCTGGGGAAGATGACCGTCTCCATGTTGGCGATAACGAGTGGAACATGTTAATGGGGGGCTCTCAGAAATGGAGGGAGACGGGCAGACTTCCAGAGGCCACACCCAGAACGATGGGCTGCTGCTGGCTTGTCCTGGGACACACGGGTGGGACAGGCTGAGTGGTCTGGACTTGTCAGTGGCCGATCGCCTGCTTTTAGCACAAGAAGACTTGATTAAACTTTCTTTGTGGTCAGAACTTTCTTATCCGGGTCCTCGTTTGCTTACAGTCGTGCTTTGAATACTGCTTCCTCTTAGCAAGTCTCTGTGCACTGAGGACTGTGGAATCTTGGGGCTCCGTGGGGAGGGTGTGGCTGGTTCCACGGAGTGTCCCGACATACGGAACTTTGCCTGTTGTGTTCTTTCCTCCTAGAAATCCCTTCCATGCGACATATGCAAGACTGTCGTCACTGAAGCTGGAAACTTGCTGAAACAAAATTCCACTCAGGTGAGCGACTGTTGGGGAGGGTGTGTGTCTTAAAGTCATCTGTGGCTCTGGGGTTCAGAGGGGTGCTGTTGGCCCAGGGATGGCAGATATTGATATGTCAGGCCCACAGGACACATACTAAATCTGACAGAGTAAGTTGGTTTTGTTCCTAAAGATTTTATTTTTAATTTTTAAAGATTTTTAAAATTTATTTTTGTTTTGTTTGTGAGTATTTTGCCTGCATGTGTGTGTTTGTACCATCTGTGTGCCAGGTGCTCAGACTAACACGTGCCTATCTCTGCCTCTTGAGCACTAGGACTAAAGGCCAGCTGTTTTGTTGAGGCAGAGTCTTGCTGGGTAGCACAGGCTTTCCTTGAACTTTGTCTTTTTGCCTTAGCTGCCTGAGTGCTGGACTTACAGGCATGTACTACCGCACCCGGCTTACACTTGTGATGTGTGAGTTCACTGTGTGTGGGCACATGGAGGCTGAGGTTACTTTGGGTATCTCTCTTCACTAACAGGATTGCCATTTCAGCCAGACTGTGGCCAGCTGCCCCTGGGGATATGCCTGTTGACACACACAGACACAGACGCACACACACACAGACGCACACACACAGACACAGACGCACACACACAGACACAGACGCACACATACACAGACACACACAGACGCACACACACAGACGCACACATACACAGACACACACACACCCACACACACATGGACGGACACACACATACACAGACACACACAGACACAGACGCACACACAGACATACACACAGATGCACACACAGACATACACACAGACACAGACGCACACACAGACATACACACATACACACACACACAGACACAGACAGACACAGACAGACACAGACTCACACACACAGAGATGCACACACAGACATACACACACACAGACGCACACAGACGCACACACACACAGACGCACACACAGACGCACACACAGACGCACAGAGACGCACACACACACAGACGCACACACACACAGACGCACACACAGACATACACACAGACACAGACGCACAAACACAGAGGCACAAACACACAGACGCACACAGACACAGATGCACACACAGACACAGACGCACACACACACAGACGCACACACAGACATACACACAGACGCACACAGACACAGACACAGACGCACACAGACGCACACAGACACACACACAAAGAGACACACACATACATACACAGACACACACAGACACACACACACATACACAGACACACACAGACACACACATACACACACATATACACACACAGACACACATACATACACTACTGCCTCCCCAGCACTGGGGTTCGAGGTGCACTTGGCCAACCCTGGCTTTTGTGTCGAGGGGTGCTGAGGATCCAGATTGATGCCTTCTTGCTTGTTCTTGAAGTCACTGAGGGACTTTCTGCCTTGTGTCATGTCCCTTTCAGGAGGAGATCCTTCATTACCTGGAGAAGACCTGTGAGTGGATTCATGACTCCAGCCTGTCAGCCACTTGCAAGGAGGTTGTGGACTCCTACCTGCCTGTCATCCTGGACATGATTAAGGGCGAGATGGTAGGTGATGGGGGAGGGCCCTTTAAGTGCATCTCGGGTCCAGAGCAGGGGGCAGGAAGGGGAGTGTGTTCACGGCTTTGGATTTCTCCTGCGGCTGGGCATAGGGTTCCTTGCACAGGGTAGCTGTGGCGCAGTGGGCTCTTTGTGGCTGGCGGGGCCAGGGTTCCTTGCTCTTCTGCTTCCTGCTGACGGAGCAGGTGTATGGTGTCATCTCTGACTGTGGAATCCAGGAATGATCCCAGGATGTACTTCTGGGATCAGCTATGGGGTGCTTACTTGTCATTCAGCAACCGCGTACTGTGCCCAGATTAGGTGCCAGAAGCTAGGGTCAGCAGTGAACCAGGAGCTAGTTTTGTGGAGTTTGAAAGGCCTTTGGGTGCTGAAGAAGCCACTCGTTGGGGCTGAGAGTGCCAAAGAAAGGTGGACGTGTGACACAAAGCCTTCTCTGTCCATGCAAGACACCCAGGAAGGACACCAGAGCAGTGCTGGGAGGGGCGGTGGGGCGGTGGATTGGACAGATAGAGGCACATTGTGTTTGAGGATGAATGGACCGGTCGTACTCATGGAGTAGGCGTACAGGAACCCGAAGGGCTGGGAACGTCTTGTGGGTCTCTGGAAAGTTGGTAGTGGAGCCAAAACGGCCATGCAAGGAAACAGGTTGAGTGGGTAGAATCGGGTGTAAAATGGAGATGTTCCTGAGCATGAGTCATAGTAAGAGATGAGAATTTGTGAGCCACGCGGAAGGTGTTTGTTTGAAACCAGTTGCGTTAGCTTGCAGCCTGAGCGGACTATGGCCGTGACTCAGGGTCTGACCATCCCCTCTGCTCAGTAGCACTCTCTTCCTTTGAGGAAGAGCTGATGATGAGCAGCTTGACACTTGGGGGCTGGGGCCCTCTGCAGGTTAGGCTCCTTCGCTGTGACTTCCTGTTCATCCCGGGTGCAGTGAGTAGTACAGGGTCCCTTTTTAATGGACCTGAGGAGGAACTGACTGAATGACAACAGGCTTCTCTTGCCTTGCGGGGAGGGCTTTCAGCTGTCTCTTCTCCATTCCAGAGCAACCCTGGGGAAGTGTGCTCCTCACTCAACCTGTGTCAGTCTCTTCAGAAGTACCTGGCTGAGCAAAACCACCAGAGACAGCTTGAGTCCAACAAGATCCCAGAGGTGGACGTGGCCAGTGTGGTCGCCCCCTTCATGGCCAATATCCCTCTCCTGCTGTACCCTCAGGACGGCCCCCACAGCCAGCCCCAACCCAAGGTTAGCTGAGAGTGGGCGGCGTCAACGAGCACAGTGGAGCATTGCACACACTGAGCAGAAGCTCCTCCATTCCGTCCCTCGACTCTGCAGCTTCTATAGAATGGGGTACTTTAAATATGCAAGGTGCCCCCCTGCTGAAGCACAGACTCTCCTTCAGGCCGGGCCCCATTGCCAGAGCGACTGGCCGGGAGGTTACGGCCAGCTCCCGGAGCTATCTAGCCAGTCACGTCTAGTGCTGTGGCCCAGCTGAGGTGTGCTCTCCCAGGAGCTTACTGCCCTTCTCTTCATAGGCTAACGAGGACGTCTGCCAGGACTGTGTGAAGATGGTCACTGACATCCAGACTTCTGTGAGGTCCAACTCCACCTTTGTCCAGGGCTTGGTGGAGCATTTTAAGGAGGAGTGTGACCGCCTGGGGCCGGGCATGGCTGACATGGTGAGCCTCTAGCCCCATGCTCTGGATGATGATCTGGGCGGGAGAGGGGGGAGAAACAGTGGCCATCCCTGTGGCCCTGAGGACAAGGTGCTTCAGCGTCCCTTCCCAGCTGCGTTTATATGGTATGGATACATTCTGTTTGGTTGAATCTGCGCTGGAAGAAAATCGCCTTGGCAGATCTGGTCCCCCCCCCCCCCCCTTCTGTCCCCATATGTAATTAGAAGCACTAGAACCATTTTACTTTCTATTATTTTAAAAAGCTGCTGATTGTGTGTCCTCAGGCTTGGTGGCATTGCCCTGACCCACTTAACCTGTGTGTAAAAGCTTGGCAGTGATCTGTGAATGAGGCTAACAGTTCTGCTTCCCCCAGGACGTGGCCACCTGACACACACCTTGTAGGACGTTCAGTGCTATGGTCTCCAAGCCCAGTTAGTGCCCTCAGTATGAGTGGTCGGAGGAGGTCCCTGACAGTGTTGCAGCTACATTTTCTGCTAATGAGGGTTGTGGTCTCAGGGCGTTTGGACTGTCAGACAGCAAGGACGCCAAGGTCCCTTGTTCTAACGTCTCCACAGATATTTTCATAGGGGTAGAAGAACCAAATCGCTATATTAGTAAATCTTGAGGAGACAGGTCTATTCTGAGATTTTTTTTTCCCCCTTGTGAGAGCAGGTCTCTGTAGCTCAGGCTAGCCTCAGCCTCTGGTTGGCTGGGATTATGGGCCTGTCCGTGTCCGTCTGCAATTCCACCAGTCGGCACTGTGACGAACTGAACCTTTGTCTCTCTGCAGTGCAAGAACTACATTGACCAGTATTCTGACGTTGCCATCCAGATGATGATGCACATGGTACGTGTCCAGGGACCTCTGGTCAGCATTTGCATTTGAAAGCTCCCTGCTTTAGGGTCCTCCTTTTCCATTCCTGGGCCAAAGTAAACACTCTTTGTCAGACCAACTCTCTCCTCTTGATCCCAGCCCATCCCCCTGCCAGCAAATTCTGTCTTAGCCACTGTGCCCTAGACTGCCCTGATAGCTGTCCTGGTAGCCTGGGCTGCTAGTCTGTGCATGTGTGAGCTGCCTTCAGTTTGCTAGTGTCTGGCTTGAGCGCTGGCTTCTGTAAGGGTATCGTGCCCTGTCACTAAGCCGAGGAGGGCGGATTCAGAGGGCAGCCTGTGTTCTGGATCAGGAGGGAAGGAATCCTACCTGGCAGACTGGCTGTGTCCAGGGAAGTAGGATCAGCTAGAGTTGCTGCTCAGTTCTCCAGCTCCTGAATTGGCATCTGATAATGTTCAGGAGTGGGGTGGGGTTGCATAGCCTGTGAGAGGTGCGAGACAGCTAGACTGCTGGTCAGCACTGGCTGGTCAGATCCCAGGCAGTAGGTGCTGGCCCAGCAGATCTGACTGGTGGAACTGAGTGGGTGGGGTGTGCCTCCTCTCTCGGGGACTGCTGTGAGTCCTTGTTCATGCTTCACTGTGGGCCCTTCCTGCTTTGTGTACAGTTACCACCCAGCTACTGGCTTCCTGCCTCCACAAGTAGTCCATCTGGCCGAGTGGTTGTTTCAGGTCGTTGCTCATGCCCTGAATAATAAAAACTTTAAAGGCAGCTCATAAAGACCTACACAGCCAGGGTCACCCTTTGATGTGAAGTGACCTGGGGAAGTGCTTCCTTCCTGGTAACTCCAGTCTTGTTTCTATTGCAGTGCAGGCGGGGGAAGGTTTTCCAAAGAATGTTTTCTGTATCAAATCATTTGGGTTTTGAAAACATACTAGTGAAATCATGTGCCATCTTAGTTTAGTTTGCCTTTTCCCCTAAAAATACCGGCATCACTTTGTAGCTCTTGCTGGCCTGGATCTCAGATCTGCCTGTTTTTACCTCCCCAATTTTGGGATTAAAGGCATGAATCAGCATCCCCAGCTGGCCATTACCCGTGTGTGTGACCGGTCAGTCCTCTGTGGGTAAGGTGTGCTGCCTTTGGAATGGTAGTGTCCTTACAGCCGCGTATGCGCACCCATCCCTGTTTGTCACCCAGGATAACCAAAGCCCACACATCCCCCTCCCGGGTTGGGGAGTTTGTGATAGAGCCCCCAGAAAGGCCAGGTGTGGAGACCCTTTACAGGGACAGTCTTTCCACCAGCTGCATAGCACAGTCTGGACTAGCTTCCTTGGCCCTACCCTCACCGCCAGGGCGTGCCTTTGAACGTTATGACACCCTTATGCCTGGTAACTGCTCGATTGTTGTTTTAATTTTTCTTAACTGTCGTATCCTTCCCTTTCTCTTATTTTCACCTCCGATCTCCTGTTTTTTTGTTCAACAGCAGGATCAGGTATGTTATGAGAATTTGCTGTGCTCATAGTCTGCTGCTTCTAGTCGGCTTGTCTTTTTGTTTTTGCTCTTTCTTTCTGTCTGGCATGGTGAGCTCTGACTGATGCTAACCCATACTACTAGGTGTCCTTCCCTGAGACTGAGCATGTCAGGTGGTGGGGGCTCAGCTCCCCTTTTGGAGGGCCAGAAGGTGAAGCGAGCAGAGGATATGCTCAGGTCAGCAGCAACACACAAGTCTATCGCCAGGGTGATGGTGGTGACACCTTAGCCTCCTTCAGTGACGGCACAGGTCCTGGTGGAACACCTGTGTGTTCACAGTGGGTGGCATTGCATGACTTTAGTGCTGGTTTCCTAACACCAGAAATGCTTCTGCATGGGCAAAGTAGTTGCAGACAGTGGCCTGGCCTGTTAGGTGGAGCTACCTGTACAGTCTCGGTTGTAGCTTCTAGCTGCCCTTTAGGGAATGGGTCGCGGGGCTTCTAGGCCTCCCTAGATGGCATGCTGTGGCAGTCAGTGTTTAGTCCATAATGCTGAGCCATTGCCCTTTTGAATCTGTTCTGGATATTGCTTTCAGGCTCCAGGATTTGAGTTCTAGATGCCGGAAGGCATTTTGAACCTTCGTTTATGCTTCCTCAGGGAGACAGGCCCCCTGAGTCATGGCCCCCAGAACAGCTTTTGTACTTTCAGTCTCTCTCTGACCCCTCTCCTAACGGGGAGTTTAGGACACATGGCCTTAGTTCTGCTGCCTCAGTGTACGTGTGGACCGTGGCCATGATCTAGTTCTCGGCACCCCTGCTTCCATGCTGGGTCAGAACGGAGTGCTGGCTGCGGTTGTTCACACAATGCACAGGGTCTGTGGATCGGGCTTGCTCTCGGTTTTTGCAGTGTGGTGGTCAGAATATTCGCACACACAGAATATTCTTGTGGTTCGGAGTCTGGATGGTGAGAGGAGCCTGAGCCCTTGTGTACACATGCCTCACCAGCTTGGGTCTCTCCCACATGCTCTGTGCCATTGTGAACACAGCCAGCATCCCTTCCCCTCGATGCATTATTTTAAATGGTGTCGTCACCCAAGGGGACAGTCCATGTGGTTTTAACACATTGGGCTTTCTGCGAGATCATGGGCCATGTAGTTCCACTCTAGAGAAACCTCTGACGGTGAGCTGAGAGGTGTATGTGGCCCAGCCACCCACGGCGGTATGAAAGTGCTGGATGACTGTTTTATGGTGGCCCAGACTGGAGCTCAGACACTAAGGACTGCTTCCTCTAGTTGGGCCTGGTGTGCATGCACTGTTCTTTAATTGAATTTGGATTGGACCTGAATGCTCAGCCAGCCCGAGTGGGAGGAGTCAGCTTTATGCTGCTGAGGCCTTAGCAACCTGACCTTGGTGTCTAAGGAAGGGCAAGGGGGTTGAGGGCAGAAAGCACAGGCAGTCTGACAGGACTCTGCTTTCTTCAGCAACCCAAGGAAATCTGTGCTCTGGTTGGCTTCTGTGACGAGGTCAAGAAAGTGCCAATGAAGACTCTGGTCCCCGCCAATGAGGCCATCAAGAACATCTTGCCTGCCCTGGAGCTGATGGACCCCTATGAGGTACTTTCACTGTCGTGTGCTGTCTGGGGCTGATACACTACTCCTTCATGTTGTCATGTCCCTCCAGTCATATGTTTGGTGCCCTGCCTGACTTCTAAATGTATTTGAAGTTGAGACCTGGGGTTTTATAAGTGCGCATAATGTAGCTTCCACCCCAGGGCCTTTGGGAAACTTCTATTCTTCAGCAGGCCTCGCCACCCGATTGAGGGCCTGGCTCCAAGCTAACCGCTCATGTGCTCCCTGAGCCCTGTCTCCCAGAGCCACAGCATAAACTGGAGGTTCCCAGAGCGTGGCCTGAAGCAGAAGCCTCACTGAGCTTGTTGCCTGTGTGTGTGTAGACAGGCAACACTGTATCCTTAGAAGCCCTCCTTGGCCAAGGTACACTACTCCATTCCATAGTGAGCCTGTATTGAACATGACCGGGATGCCCTGTGTTCATGGGACATGAGTCCTGCCTGCTCAGGACCTGATGTCTTTACACAGAGCACATGTACACTTCTGGTTCTAGAACACCCATGGCGTCTGGCCACCAGCCGTCTCCTGTTCCGTCTCCTCTGTTCTCAGTATGTGGCCACAGGAAAGGGCAAGGTGTTTGAAATAAGGGAATTGTCTGGTACCACTCCTTCCCCTGACTCTAGGTCATGGGGAGTCGTTAGAACTAAAGGTTCCAATCTTTGGAGCGAACTGTACTGTAGGGCCTGTTGGCCAGCACCACGTTACCAAGGTGGGTTCTGAGCAGCTGATCCAAACAGTGTTCCCCACCACCTACACCGCCAGCTGCCGCTCCCACGTGAACCCAGGCTGGAAATGAAATGTCCAGGGACAGCTGTCCGGGCAGGAACGGGCTGCCTCTACTTTACTTCCTGAAGTATAAAACTAGGGTTGTAGACGTTAGGACAGGGATGGCTTCCCACCATGCGGTCGGGGGCATTGCGCCTCGGCACTGAGGAAGCAGCCCTCGTGCTGCATTCGGTAGGTAGTAGCTAGCCTTTGATGGGAGGCTACTGGCCCCTAGTCGTCTTTGCCATTCGGTGGCAGGAGCAGGCTCGAGGCGTTCACTCCCAGCCTTAAGACCCTGTCCTCTCGCCCGTCACAGAGGGATCTGATCCAGGCCCACAACGTGATTTTTTGCAAAGCTTGCCAGTTTGTGATGCAGAAGCTGTCTCAACTGCTCGCTAACAATGCCACGGAGGTAAGCTGACGTGCATGGAGGCCCGCTCCTGCACGCCTGAGTCAGAAGTGCCCCCTGGGCGAGAAAGGGGCAGTGCAGCTCTTGGTCTCCTGGAAACGCGCACCCCAGCACCCTGTGCATTAGCCAGGGTCGTCTTCCGGGGGAGGGCTGTAGCACCCTATTGTCACCTAGTTCCCTAGGGTTTCCCCTTGTCTACCTCCGTCTCACTGGTCCTTGCACCTGTTTCAGGGAACAATAATTAATGCTTTGGGCAGAGCATGCCTACTGCTCCCGGCTTCTGCTTCGACCAAGTGCAAGGAGGTGGTGGATGCATACGGCTTCTCCCTGCTAGATATCCTTCTGCATGAGGTGAGCCCGGACATGTTGTGTGGTGTGGTCCACCTCTGTTCCAGTGGCCCTGATTCAGTGGGGACACTCGAGCAGCCGGCATTGCCCATCCTGCCTGCACTGCCCAAACAGCTTGAACTGCCCAAGCAGCCTGCATCACCCGGTGAGTCCACAGCACCAAGGGAAAGGGGGCCATTCTCAGGGTGACGTGGACCTGCCAACACTGAGCCCTGTGTCCTCTCTGTGTAGAGCACGTGCTGCCTCAGAAGACTGGTGGGTTCTGTGAGGTATGCAAGAAACTAGTCACCTATTTGGAACACAACCTGGAGAAAAACAGCACCAAGGAAGAGATCCTGGCTGCCCTTGAGAAGGGCTGCAGCTTTCTGCCTGAAGCCTACCAGAAGCAGGTATGGGTGGGGCCCTTCACTAGCGCACAGTGGGTCCTCTGGGAGGCAACGTGTGGAGCTGGAGGAGGAGGAGGGCCTAGGCTAGTGAGTGTCGGTCCCCAGAGCCTGAGCTCCGTGGACACAATGCATGTCCCTTTCCTTGGCAGTGTGATAGCTTCGTGGACCAGTATGAGCCCATGCTTGTGGAAATCCTTTTGGAAGTGATGGACCCTTCCTTTGTGTGCTCCGTAAGCCTCCCGGGTGCCTGGGCCTTGTAGCAGCTGTAACCTGGGCGGGTGAGGGACCACGACAGAGAGCCGGCCCTTCACCATTCTCAGCTCTGCAGGGTCGCTCATTTTCCCTTCTGTCCTTTCTTTACCACGCAGAAAATTGGAGCTTGCCCTTCTGCATACAAGCTGTTGCTGGGCACTGAGAAGTGTGTCTGGGGCCCTAGCTACTGGTGTCAGAACATGGAGACTGCAGCCCGGTGCAATGTGAGTGTCCTAGGCTGCCTCCTGCCGCGTGGCTGGGGGATGGAGTGTTTGGTAATGTGAGTGCGTGTGGAAGTCAGGGTAACTGGATCTGGTTCTGGGTGGACGCATTGCTTCAGGTGTCTGTGACGCGTGCTCCGACATACAGAGCCATCTCCCCTAGTGATTTGTCCTGCTTTTAGATCTTTTTCACACAGTAACTAGGGATTGCACCAGCCCATGGGAGCCATGGGGCCGGACTTGTTTTCAGAGGGAGGTGTTGGGCCTCGCAAATGCCTAGCACAGCCTCTGCTGCATCTTGTTCTTCCTCGTAAGGGGAGATGAGTCGGCCGGGATGACTGCTGGCTGAGCTGCGCCATCACTCCCACAGTGGCCTGCGGGCCAGAGGCCGCCACTCTTGAGCTCATAGTAGCTGGCCTGGCAGGGTTTTCAGTCAAGCACCAGGGCCCACTGGCTGTGGGTGGAGGTCTAGGAGCCCTGCTGCAGGGTGCTCTGGTCAGGGCCTGTGTTCTAAGAGATCTCACAGTGTGGGTCCTAGGCTCTCAGCATCTGTGATGTCAGCGTGCCAGTGAACTGGGAATGTGTCTTGTGTAGCCTAACCTGTCCCTTTTTCCCCTCCAGGCTGTCGAGCATTGCAAACGCCATGTGTGGAACTAGTTTCTCAGCCTCTTGCGGGCCTAGGGTAATGAACACAGATCTACTGACTGCATTATAAATAGGACCCCCATCCCCCGTGTATAGCATTGTTGTTATGTAAGAGATGCTGACAGCCACTTCATTGTCCCTTTCTGCTTGAAGGATGAGGACATTAGCTCTGCAGCTGCCCTTTCACCCTCCTGCTGAGGGGGTGGCGAGCCAGAGGGCAGGAGCACTTTCTGAGCCCTGGCTCTGTGTGTGGGGAAGAGGGCTTTTATAGCCACCTCCTACCTTGAGAGGAGCTGCCCACCCTCCTAGGCACGGAGGAATGTGTGTTCCATGGGTGCTAGAGGCACAGATGAATCAGGCCTTTAGAATAATGGAATCACCATTGCCAGAGCACAGAGATTTCAGAAACACCTGCTGGTGGCTTGGGACATTGCTCTCCATAGGTCAGCTTTTCAACTCCTCTTTCCTGTATCCCCATCTGCCTTGTTTGGGGTTCTCTGGGGTAGGGTGGGGAGGGAACTTGTGAATGTAATGGGGCCAGTGAACACGGTGGTGTGTGCCTGGCTGTCGGGCCTGCGTGTCCCTACCTGTGTCTCTTCTTGAACTGCCCTTTCACCTCATCATGGATGAAGCATCTGCCTGGCAGTGGGCGAGCACTGTGTATTGTCTGGGTCCCGTTGAGTTGACGCTTCTCCTGTGCCTCTGGTTGCTAGGAGACACAGCCAGCAGGATGGGCATGTGCTGTTAAATGGACCTAGATTTTAATTTGTTTTGCATTAACGTTTCTGCGACTTAATAAAGTTCTGTTAACCAGGTCTGGGTTTGTGGTTGACACCTCTACCCCCAGCCCCATGACCTCATACCCACCAGAGTCAGTGTATTGCCGGTTCCATGTGAGTTGCTTTTCTTTTTAAACAGAGCATTCCAGAAACTTTCATTGAATATCAGTTAAACAAAACCTGGAGGAAATCTTGAGGGGATAACTTAATTTAGAAAAGGAATACACATGAACACTCTACATTCAGAACCCAACTGAGCATGGGAAGGGTGCGTGGTTGCCAACATCAACCTTGGGTGGGGGGCAGGGAGCCCCCTGGATGTCCAACAGGCAGATGTGTGGGGGGCCAGCAGAGTTGTCGGTTCTGTGCCGGCTGGCCCTCGGTCTCTGGGACTCCCCTCCTTAACCTTGTCCTTAGACACTTAGCATTTTTTAAGTTTTCTTAAAAAAATAACCAATTTTATGAAGGTAGAGATCAGATGCAGAGCCAGTATCTGGCAGAAGGCGAATCTGAGCAGCTGCGTAGGCTGCCAGCCCGAGGTCCCTTACCAAGGCTGGGCAGAGTTGGCCATGCCCCAGAGGGTGGCAGTCGGGCTGCTCAGCAGCAAGGCTTGCCGTCACAGCTCCGTGATCTCCAGGGGGCTCTCCATGATCACATCTCGAAGCTTGTGCAGAGGGGTGGACTTGGCTGACTCCGTGCGGGCGTTGCGCTCAAAGGCAGTGGCCTCCGAGGCCGTCAGAGTCTCCAGGGAACGGTCCAGCCCCTTCTGGTCGTCCTCTGGCAAGCTGTTGAGGTCAGTGGCCAGCAGTGTGCCCGTGCTGCCGTGGACCACGTGGATTCCATCTGGCCCCTTGAGCTCCATGGGTGGCTTGTGGCGGAAACGGAGGCTGCCCTGGCCTGGGCTGCGGTCTCCAGGCTCCTCCTCCAGCTCAGTGTGGATCAGCTACAAAAGGTGGGACACCCTCTTGGCTCAGAAACAAAAGCGAGCTGAGGGCTGTGCCCAGGGAGGGAGTCCATGAGCCCAGAACCCGCCTGGCTGTGCTCTGCTTCCCCTATGTTATGTAAGAATCCACCCAGCAGGCCTGACAGCATTAAACAGCAGACAGAGGCCGGATAGCAAAAGGCTCATCACCCCCTGTCCTCAAGATCGTGTCTGGACACCACTGTGGGATCTGGGTTTGTGACAAGCTGATATTAAACACTGCCAGGTAAAACCTCACTCCAGAAGTAGGAGCAGCACTTGTGTGCTGCTGCGGGCTTCCTGTCCCTCATGGTGGCGCGCACACAAGTGGAAACAGGCGCGACTATCAATCTCGACCTAGTTACTGGAAAAGCAGCCCGGCATAGGCCAGCGTGGCCCTCCTGGCCCATCTGTTAAGGTGAAGGTCCCTCAGAAGGTGGTCGGGGGTACTTGGGTGCTAAGGAACCACTGCTTTTGAGCCCACCTCATTTCTAGGAAAGACCCCGCAGAGTCCAGGCAGCGCTAGCTCCATTCTAAGGCCTGGAGCCGCCCCCAGGGCTGGCAGCCGGGTTCAGCTGCTAGGTCCGCCCAAGGGAGAGGAGAGCAGAGACAGAACTCCCCAGTTAGGGGGCGCACACGGGTATGAAAGAGCGGCATCCCCAGGGATGGGGCACTGCACACAGTCCCCCCCAGGCTACCTCACTACCTCGGAGATGGAGGAATGGCAGGAGGAGGCTTTTTGCACCATCCGCTGTGCAAAGAGTTTTTTGAGCCGCAGGTAATCCTCCAGGACCACCTTCAGCAGTGAGCCCTAAGGGAGGGAGAGGGTTAACTCCCCACTTAGGCTGCCACCTACCCTACCCCTTTACACTCTCATAGCAGTGGGGGAGGGACTGGTGCACGGATATCCGGTCCTAGAGCAGAGGGTGGGAGGGGAGCCTGACAACTGGCTGCTGAGCCTCACGAACCCCAGCGCCCAGACTCCCTTCAGCAGGCAGGTAGGTCCCAGATGAACCTAGTTTCCATCTCCACGAGTCCGTGAGTTGGGGGTGGGGGTCAAGTTCTGTTAGTGTCTGGTACAAAAGCCTGCAGGGGAGGGCTCACCTTGATAGGTCCCTCTCGAATGATCTGGCCCAGCTTGGCGATGTTGTCGTACTCCTGGATGGCTGCACGCAGGTACCGGTCATCGTCGGGCTTGACTGCTGCTGGCTCACGCCCAAAGGTTCCCTGGAGACGGGAACAGTGGCCGGAGCAGAGAGGTTGATGTCATATGCAGACAGGGTAGGGAGCCACCCTCCAAAGTCTCCGGTTCGGCCACAGGTGGCTACCCCGGCTCACATGGGTGCGGGTGGGGCTGTTCCACAGATCCGCAATCTCGCTCAGGTTCTCAGGCAGGTCATCCTCGTGCTCAGCCTGCGCGGCCAGCTCCAGGTTCCGGCAGAAAGGGTCCAGCCACACGGGGTTGGCGCTGCAGTTGGGAGGTAGGACAGGGTGGGCGAGGAGGGCCGGATGCCTTGGCAGCCTTGCCTCTGAGACCCGCCCACTCCTTTGGGCCGCCATAGTGCCTTTGGCAGGTCCGCACAGGAACTCTGCCATGACTCCTGCGGGTACACCCTGGGATCCCGTTAGAGCGAGCCTTGGACCGGATGCCAGCCTGGGTCAGTTTTGTCAGGGAGGCAGGCCCCCTGTAATTGAGACCTGGACTGCACATTTGAATGTGCAGAGAAGTGGCCAGTCCACTAGGGGGCGCCCACACTCCATGTTTCAGCCAGCGTGTGGCCAGCTAAAGATACTTCTCACTAGCTGGGTACTGCAGGGATCTCCAAAGGGGATCTGCAGACTCGAGGAGCCCACACACCCGTCAAAGGAGTATTTGTTGGTATTAGGCATGTCCATGATGTCAATGAAGCCACGGTTCCCTGCAGGGAGAGGATTCGGGTGAGGAGGGAAGGGGTTCAAGCAACCGCAGCACCTGGCTGCCTTACCCCGGTTCCCAACAGTCTTCACTCACCCGCAGAACCAGCCACAATGGCCTTGAGCTTCCTCTTGTGTCTGGAAGGGGGAGGGGGGCAGAAAAAGGGGGGGGGAGAGAAGAATCCGTAAGGGAAGTCTGCCGGCTATCTCTGGTCCTGGCCCTGCCCACCTCGGTGCCGGCTGTCGAGGAGACGTCGGCCGTTCTGGGTCGGGCCAGTGGTGGGGACACTCACACGGTCCTGTAGTACCAGTTCATGAGGACGAAGAGCATGGCGGCCAAGAAGAGCAGGATAGCAAGGACAATGATGGCCATCTGTGGAGACAGCAGGTCAGCCATCAGCAGGAGCTCCGGGGCACAACCTAGACCACAGCGACCAGCACGGCCAAGGTACCTGCAGGGTGGACATGTCATCCGGCAGCCGGACGGACATGGCGGGCTGCACGTCCAGGACGTTGTAGTTGCGGAAGAGGTTCCGCAGCTGTTCCTTGTTCTCGTCGATCATCTGGATGACCCTGCACAAAAGGCCATGTCTCTGCTCCACCTCAGCCACCTCCGAGAGCCACCCTCGATCCTGGGGCGGGGTGCTCTGCTCCCGCCACGAGCCCCAGTGTTCACACTGCTCCCGCCACGAGCCCCAGTGTTCACGCTCTGCTCCCGCCACGAGCCCCAGTGTTCACGCTCTGCTCCCGCCACGAGCCCCAGTGTTCACGCTCTGCTCCCGCCACGACCCCGTGTTCACGCTCTGCTCCCGCCACGACCCCCTGTGTTCACGCTCTGATCCCGCCACGAGCCCCAATGTTCATGCTCTGCTCCCTCCATGAGCCCCCAATGTTCACGCTGTGCTCTGAAGCCTCGAAAGAGAAAAGCCAGCTGGGCTGGGAGAACTTAGTATCTTACAGGGCCCCCAGGACTGTGTCCAGGGTCCTCATGGACCCCACAAGTGGACACTTTTAGAGACAAAGAGAGTGTGATGCTTTGAAGAGGAATGGCCCTCAGAAGCTCATAGATTTGCATGCTTGGTCACCAGGGAGTGGTACTGTTAGGAGGCATGGCCTTGTCAGAGGAAGTGTGTCACTGGGGGGTGGGCTTTGAGGTTTCAGGTGCTCAAACTGGGCCCAGTGTCACTCTCTTCCTGTTGCCTTCGGATCTGGATGTAGAACTCTGAGCAACCTCTCCAGCACCGTGTCTGCCTGCCTGCCGCCATGCTCCTTGCCATGATGAGGATAGACAAAACCCCTGAGCTGTGAGCCAGCCCCAGTGAAATGCTTTCCTTTATAAGAGCTGCTGTGGCCATGGTGCCTCTCCACAGGAACCCTAAGACAGTGTGGCCCAGAGGGACGACCATAATAGCTCCTGCTGCCTCTCTTGTGTTCTTCCCCAGCTCTGACCATGCAGTGAGGCTGATGGCAAAGTTTGTGCCCCCTTTGGGGATTCCTCGCCCCCCAAAACAGGCAGGCGGGTTAGGCAGGCGGTCCAAACACAGACCCCACGCCTACCTGTCCACATCCAGGATACGGTTTGTGTCCCGGTTCACCACGTGGATGAGCAGCTCTGTCTGTGCGAAGTTCACCCGGCCCTTCTTGTCCACGTGGAACTAGGGGAGAAAGAGTGTGTGGGATAAAGCCACGTGGCTTGCTCAGGGGATGGTTTGCAGCTGGGATGGCGGGACATCTCGCCGAAGTCCACCCTGCGTATCTGATGAGTCTCCCTGACTGGGCCCCTAACTTCCACATAGGGCTCCTTCGCTCTCAGCCTTATTTATGGATGAGGAGACAGAGCCCACAGGCCCAGCGCATCCCCTCAAAGCCATTGTGATGAAGGTGCCCCCCCCTCCATTCAAGGGCCCCAGGGCACCTGCACGTCATCGGTGTTGACGATGGCGCCTGTGATGTTGGAGAGCAGGCGAATGAACTCCTCCTCAAAGCCACGCACGCGGTCTGGGATCTCATTGATGATGATCTTAACGCGCTGATCATCCCTCAGGATATAGATGCCAATGATGGCGGTATCGTTGTGGCCGGCCAGGTCTCGGGCCACAATGTCTACCACAAAATAGCCGGGGCTGTAGGCCATGAAGAGGTCAAAGGTCCGCAGGATGCCATCCACGCTCCCTGTGGAAGAGTCCGGGGGTGGCGCAGTTCAGGGGGGGGCACACACTGACACTGGATCTTGCCCCCTACCCCACATCCTTGGGAAGAGGTCATACCCACTCCCTCCCACCCTGAGAGCTGAGATTACAGGCATTTGCCACCACGCCTGGCTGAAATCCCCTGTTAACACCTTGCTCCAGGTTTTATTTCAACAGTGCATTTTAAATAACTGCAGGCTGCCCTGCCCAAAGACAACAAGGGTGTGGTGACCATTTCTAAGGTCCTTAGGGTCTTTCCCATGTACAACAGAGAGACCACTGGAGATGGTACAGCCTACACGACTCTAAAAAAAGACAGGAGACCTGCGTTCAAAACCCGCCACTCTTTAGCCACATGGCAAGCTCCTTAGCTCCTCTGCAACTTAGTTTATTGAAGTAAGAGCAGTGAGAGCCAGAACCATAGCCCAGTGGCAATGCTTACCGATCATGCCTCGGGCCCTGGGTTCAATTCCTAGCATCACCATTAAAAAGGGCAGCGAGAGCCGAGGGGAAAGGGGCTGCCCTTGGCTACGTAACTGGAGCGGGTGGGATCTGAACTAGACCTTAACGGACAAGGAAGGACTGTCAGGTGAGACAGAGGTCACGACGGCAGACAGGTCAGTGGCCTAGGGGCGGGTGGAGTGGACTGGCCGGTGCAGCTTGGCTTGTCTGGACACAGAGCCCATACAGAGAGTAGGGCCATGAGGGACTAGAAGGACAATACGGGAGCCTTGGGTCAGGCTGAGTCCTCCTGGCAGATTAGGAGCCCATGTTGGGTGGGGAGTAACGGGCGCCTTGTGGGCCCCGCCCCAGGGGGTCTTGCCCATCCACCAGGTGGAAGCTCGAGTGACACGCACGTTCATAGCTATGTCTCCAACACCCCGATGCCTGACGCACAAAGGAAGGGGAACAGATGCAGAGATGGGGAGGGCGGTGGACAGCAGAGGGAGGGAAAGGCGGGCAGGTGGATGGTGGACAAGACGATGAGGAAAGACAGACGGGAGGTGGCTCAGTTGATGGAGCACTGTTTGAACTTGGTGTGGCAGGACTTTAAGGTCGGGGCCGGAGGATCAGTCACTCGGGATTTTTTTTTCTTTTTTAAAATTGAGACAGAGTCTCGCATTATGGCTCTGGCTGTCCTGGAACTCAATACGTAGACCAGGCTGGCCTCGAACTCACCAAGATCCGTCTCTCTGCCTCCTGAGTGCTAGGATTAAAGGCGTGCACTACCACGCCTGGGTAAAAGATCATTCTTGACTCTACACTGAGAGCTTGAAGCCAGCTGGGCTACACAAGACCCTGTTTTAAAAACAGATTCAGCGAGACGGCTCAGTGGGTAAAGGCACTTCCTGCCAGGCCCGAGGACCTGCTTTTGATTCCAGGGGGCTCACACGGTGAAGGAGAGAAGCAATGTCTCCAAGTTGTCTTCTTGGAGTGTCCATTCCCCTCTTTCCCAAGTAAATAAAAACGCGTCCCCACGCAGAAAAAGAATATGCGTGTTGAATAGGTAGAAAGAGCAGAGAACAGATCAAGAAGAGTAGAAACGAGTTGGGTGAACAGGAAGGCTGGCACGGGTGGCCACCCAGGCCCTGTGCCCACACAGACTCCATGTCCGGACTGAAGTCCATGTAGTGACAGGGGCTCCTACCCATGGTGAAGACCTGGCCCACGTCCTCAGAGTCGTTGGCAAGGGCCCGGAAGTAGTGGATAGCCAGGATGCCGTAGAAGACGAGGCTGTTGTTGCCAATGTCCGCATCCAGGGCCAGCACCTGGATCAACTCCGAGCCCACCTTGGCATCGGTGGCCACTCCTGTGGGAACAGGCAGGCCACACAAATGTCAGGGAAGGGCACCCCTCCCCCAGCCCCCCACCATGCCCTCAGGCCCTGGCTGGTCCCCGCACCTGCGGTGTACTCCGCCTTGGTGAAGCGTGGCGGCTGGTCGTTGATGTCCTCCAGCACCACGCGCACCTCCTGCAGGGTGAGGTCGGTCAGCAGATCGAGGGCTGGGGAGGGCCCGCGGGGAGGGGTCCAGCTGCGATTGCTGGACGCTTTGATGACGAAGGAGAAGGTGGCTTCCCTCTCCCGGTCCAGGTCTCTGAGCACTAGCAGGCGCCCGTCAGGTTGTAGGTGGAAATTCTTGTCCTCGTTACCAGCTGCGGGTGGACGGGGCGCGGGGTGAGCGGAAGGGCGCCCAGAGTCCCCTTCAAGCCCAGGCCGGGTGGGGCGCCGGCTCCGCTGACCCCACCCACCTGCGATGAAGTAGTACACGATGGCGTTGGGACCCTCATCCGCGTCCACGGCGCCCGTCACGTTGCCCACGAGGGTGCCCCGGGGGGAGTGTTCAGGCACCGTCAGCAGCTGATACTGGGGGCTTCCCTTCTGTAGGAGAGGAGGTTGTCACAGGAGGCCCGAGCCCCAGCCCTGGCCAGAGGACCTTTGCTACCTGCTATATGGGTCTGAGAATGTTACTGCTCGAGAGCAAGCAGAACCGTCGTAACCTCTGTGAGGACAGGGCTTAGCCTTCCCCGATTTATCGCCAGTGACTTGAGTGCATGCTCCAAGTGTCTGTGCTCTCCTGTGCACGCACACAGCCTCTACGGGACACCGTACCCCTATATATATATACACCATGAAAGCCACACCAGGGCCCTTCGGTCCTGCTGTCCACTTCTGGCTAAGCTTCAGCTCAAGACTCCAGAGCCAATTTTCATGCGGTGTGCGTGCACACATGTATGATGAACATCTGTATGTTCACACAAATGTAAGGGTAATGGGCATTTTTGCCTACTTTTTGGACCATTGGGTGGTGCCTTTCAATAGTGCCCATAGCTCTCCGGGGAGGTGGGGAGCACTGTTCCCGTGAGCAGTACAGAGGTTCACCGTGTGATCACCAAATGCGTATCAGGCCACACTGTGCCCATCAGAGCGTGCGCATGTGTGGGCTCGCAGGTGGTGAGTCCCTGCGGAACCTGCGGGTGTCACTGGTGTGGGGAGAGCTCACGGGAGGCCTCACGAAGAGGGGCTCGTTGTCATCGATGTCTTCCAGGGCAACCTGCAGTGGCTGCATGGTCTCGTATGGCACCGGCTGGCCCAGGTCGCTGGCCACCAAGATGAGCTGGAAGGGAAGGAGCCCAGTCAGTCAGCGGGGAAGGAAAGGGAAGCTCGGTGGGACCCATTTCCCCCAGAGGTAGTCAGGACGCCACCCACATAGCCCCACCCCGCCCCTTACGCTGTACACCGCCTGCTTCTCCCGGTCCAGGCGCTGGGCTGTCTGGATGAGGCCACTGACCGGGTCGATGGTGAAGTATTCCCAGTCACGGTTGCCTGCCGTCTTTAGGAAGCTGTAACGCACTGCCCCGTTGAGGCCTTCATCCTTGTCCGTGGCGTAGACCTCGTACACGTTGGAGCGCAGCGGGATCTCCTGCGGGTGTGGGTGTCACGGGGAGGGGGCACCCAGGCATGGAAAAGCCTCAGAGCCAGGCCCTCTCCGAGGAGCTGTGTCCCCTGCTCTCTCAGCCAAGGCCCTCAAGTGCCCGCATTCCCTTAAGTTTGGTCTACGACATGGGAAAAAACCCGACTACAGTCATATGCCGGCCCCGCCCTAAGGCTACCCAACAAGAGTGTGGGCCCCAACTGTCAGAAAACTCTCGGCTCAGCCTGGCTTCATTGTTCAGGACAAGTAGAAGCGCCAAATGGCAGAGTCATCTAATTCATAAAAGGTGGGCAGACAGGTGATTATTTTATAAATGCGGGTTGTTCGGGAGACATGGCTTCTCCCCAAATACAGAGCCCTGGAAGGGAAAACTCAGCAAATGGAGCCTTTGGAGTGAAAAGGAATCAGATCATTATCCATTTGTGTCTCATTTCCTTTCACAAAATATTTTGAAGTGGCTGACAAGAATGTGCGAATTATAATGAGATTAAATGCATTTTTAAAATTAGGGTAGGGGCTGGAGAGATGGCTCAGCAGTTAAGAGCACTGGCTGCTCTGCAGGAGGTCCTGAGTTCAATTCCCGGCACCCACGTGGCAGCTTAACAACTGTCTGTAACTCCAGTTCCAGGGGATCTGACACCCTCACGCCAGTGCACATTAAAAAACAAAGACGCATTTAAAAAATTAGGGTAAAGGAAGAATACAGCTGGCATTAAGATGGTAGCTGAGGGCAAAGCGGGTGCCTTACGTCTGCCATCCTTTGAGTGAGTTAGAGCTCCCTAGTAGGCAAAGCAAAGAGGACCCGTGTATCACTGCAGGTTTGTCACCAGGGCCAGTGTTTCCCAGAGCTTAGTCTTGGGATCATTCCTCTGGTTCTAGAACACCCATGGTGTGTGGCCATGTTTTAAAATCTGCTTGAGTTCGTGGGGCAAAGGACGAGCCAGAGCTATCCCAATTATGTATACCGCCAAGGGTCACAGGGTCCTGGGGGGTAAGGGAAGAGTATAGAAGACAGGGCACTTCCCCTGACTGAATGGCCAATTAGGCCAAGGACTGAGAGAACTCAAGCCCTGTATCCTGGTGCCAGCGGGACCAGCAGACAGATGGTAGGGCCTTGAGTTTATTTTGAACTAAGTCTGGGGGAAGTGGGTGGCAGGAGACCACTTGTCCCTGGTAGCGTCTACAAGCAAGAGACATGTGTGCACGATCATTAGTCCCATTCTCAGGAGAAGACTAGACTCAGAGAAGCCACTTGCCCTGGATCATTTGGCTGGGTAGCCAAAGCGTGAGGAGTTACACTCGAACCCAGGGCTTCTCCTAGCACCGCCCACGGGACTAGCCAACCCTCAAGGTCTTTTCTGTGTGGCACTGGGCAAGCCAGCTCTCCCTTGCCTGGCCTCAGTTTCCACATTCTCACAACGGCCCCCCCCCATCCTGCCGGATGGCGAATGCAGGACGAGACAGCGGGCTGGACGTGGGAACCGAGCGTTGGTGGGCGGTGGGCCCGGGGTCGGGAGTACCTCTCGGATATGCAGGATGGTGCCGTTGGGCGGGCGCACGAAGACGGGACGGTTGTCGTTGACGTCGATGACCTCTACCAGGAGCATGGTAGTGCCCCAGAGCGGGGGCTCCCCGCCGTCTGTGGCCACTACTGTCAGGTTAAACCTCTCGTAGGACTGCAGTGGCCGCTGCGTGGTCACCAGGCCCGAGTCCACGTCCACAGAGAACGCCTCTGGCGGCGGGAGAGAGCGAGGGAACGTCCTGGCTGAGACGGACTTCCTGTCCCCCCCTCCCCTCCTCCCCATTGGCCCAGGGCTGTAGACATGGCAGCCTACCCCACCCCTACCCTCTAAGCCCTCTTGGGTGGCCAGGGAAGGCGATATACCCATTCCAGGGCCCTCCAGAGAGTAGGCCAGCCGCCCATTAGAGCCCTCGTCCTGGTCAGTGGCCAGCATGGTGATGACCGAGGTGCCCGCTGGTTCGTTCTCGTACACGCTCGTGCTGAACTGCGGTTTGGAGAACTGAGGCCGGCAGTCATTGACATCGAGCACCCGGATCACCACCTGAGGAGATCACGAGCCGGTCAAAACCACGAAAGGGGCTGCCAGGGCCTGCTTTAGGAAACCCTGACACACCACGGTAAGGTAGAAGAGGGACAGGGTGTCACCCCAGTGGAAGGGAACTACGAATCTATGTTTTGAGACAGGGTCTTTATGGCTGTCCCGGAACTCACTCTGTAGACCAGGCTGGCCTCGGACTTACGGAGATCCTCCTGCCTCTGCCTCCAGAGTGCTGGTGTATAACTTATTTTTTTGAGCCAGGGTCTTAGGCTAGGGGTGTAGACCAGTAGAGTGCTGGTCTCTCGGTAGCTAGCATGCACGGGGCTCTGAACTCAATCTCCAGCACCACGTAAAACCAGGCACAGTCGTGCGTGTTCTGATCCTAGCACTTGGGAGGAAGAGACAGGAGGATGAGGAGTTCAAGGTCACCCTCAGCTACGGAGAGTCTGTGGCTACCCTGGGATTCATAAGAACCTGGAATCACAGCATCTGCAAGACTGAGGCAGGAATGTCCCCAGAACGAGGCCAGCATAAGCTTGTGAGACTCTACCTCAAAAACGGAAAGATCCCCAAAGGAGCCACAGGCGGAGACGGCCATGTCCTAGGTCATTTTTGTGGCTGTACGCTTTCATTTGGCACCTGGAGACACTGGGCCGTGAAGACAGCCAGGCACCATCTGGGTCACACCTAGGGTAACTTGGCTGTGCGTGAACGTCTGGGAATGAGTCTCTCTCCTGGGCGGCCTCTGCTTTTCAGAGCCACAGCCATGGAAACCCAGCAGCTCACCTTTTTTTTTCCTGCCACCATGCTTCTGAGGGGGCTGGGGGCCCCATTCCTACCTGCAATGGTCATTTGGTATGGACTTGGCTGGCTGCCTCCTGTCCTGGGCCCAGACTGGGGCTCCTCACCTGCACGGAGTTCTCGCGACGGTTACTGGCCACATCTCCGGGGTTGTCTTTGGCCAATGCAGTTAGGGTATAGTGGTCCTTCTTCTCCCGGTCCAGAGAGGATAGCACGTAGATGTCACCCTAGTTGGAGGAGGAGGAGGGTTTCAGGTGATTCTTCAACTTGACACGTTTACTGAGCACCTACTATAGTCAGACACTATTAGTGTCTGCAGTGAACGCTCTGAAGGAAAGTGCTGATCTCCATGGGTATCCCCGTTCTGGTGTTCTTGCCCTCGCTTCTCCGTCTGGGATGGAGTGATCAACTCAGGCTGGGGTCAGCTGCCCAACCAGATTGGCATAGAGTACATATTCTGATAATAGTTTTTTTTTTTTTTTAAAGAAAATTATTTAATTTTATGTGCATTGGTGTGAGGGCATCAGATCCCTGGAACTGGAGTTACAGCTGTGAGCTGTCATGTGGGTGCTGGGAATTGAACCTGGGTCCTCTGGAAGAACAGCCAGTGCTCTTAACCACTGAGCCATCTCTCCAGGCCCGAGTCATTGTCCTTAATGCCAGGTGCTGTGCCTGCGTGCTCACACTAAGCAGGAGTAAAACCTCCTGAAGGGAAGTATAGAGAGAGAGGCGAGGGGGGGAGGGGCGACAAGAAGGCCCGGTTCCAGGCCTGGGGAAGGCTCTGCTGACCACGCCTCCCCTTCGCTGCCTCCTCATACCAAAAATAGCAGCTCCTGGACCAGTAAGCAATACTGGACCTTGTCATTTCATCCTTTCCCCTGAACTGCAACTCCCACAAAAGGCGGAGACTCTTGGGGACTCAGGGTCCCCACTCTTTGGGGTGCCTTCTCTCTCTCCACATCAAGTATGGGGCATTCATACAGCAGGCACCTGAACACCACGCCCGATCCCCGCAGCCTCTTGTGACCATCTCAAGTAGTAGTCCCCTGGTCTTGTTTCAAGTCCCGTCGCACCAAAGGGCCAGTTCCCAAAGCCGGTGCCACTTCCCAGGCCGCCGGCACGGGGACGTAAGAGGCCAGGATTCTGCGAGGTGTCTGCTAAACTCGGCTAAGAAACCTGAAGTCGACACGCGGCCAGGTGACAGGACCCACAAACAGGGGGATGCCCGGGATGTTTTCGGTGGCTTTTCAGACTAGGACTCCAGCCTTCCCACTCCCAGGGCCGGGCCCTCTGCTGCTGGCCTACTGCTTACTGTGTTGGGGTTGATGGCGAACTTGCCCTCTCCGTCCCCCAGGCTGTACTCGATGAGGGCGAAGTTGCCCGAGTCGGCATCTGTAGCAGTGACCCTCAGGATGACGGTGCCCACAGGCACATCCTCAAAAACAGCCTCCTACGGAGAGAGAGAGGGACAGAGGGAGAGACATGGAGAGGGGTGTGATGGGAGAGAGAAGGTAGGGTCACCCCCAGAGCCTATGGCCTGTGCAGAAATTCCCTGACGCAGTACGGCTTCAGGGAAGCTTGCTGCTCGTGTGCTCAGCACTCCAGGGTGCTTCAAGAGGGGCCTGTGGGAGTGGAGGGCACCCCAAATATCCCAAGGAATAGGTACAGGTCCTGACTCCCTGTTGGTCTGGCCACCTACCTGGTAGGAGGGCTGGTCAAAGATGGGGTTGTTGTCGTTAATGTCCACAATTTCCAGGTAGACAGGGATCTCAGCTGCGCGGGGTGGGGACCCGTTGTCTGAGGCCCTCACGGTGAAGTTGAGCCAGTGTACGTCTTCGTAGTCTACTGTCCGGTTGGCAATGACCTTCCCTGAGACACAGAGGCACCCACTCTTTATCCTGGGCTCTGAGGGGAGGAGGGGCCCTTTATAGGAGCTTGGGCAGGCAGCAGTGCCCACAGCAGGGCAGAGGCCGAGGACAGGGACTGTTAATCAGTTGTCTTCCTCAAGAGGTAAGGGAGCTTCCTATACCCACTGGAATGAACATCAATGACCCCAAGGCGTCCTGAGACAACTCCCTGATCCCTGTGCTCACAGGAGCTTGGGTGGTAGAAAAAGTAGCGGGCTTAACAGGCTTCCAACAGACATCTGTTGAGAGCATCAGAAAATGGCTGGCATGTCAACCATCTTCAATCTGGCCCAGGCCGACACAGGGTGAGGGCTTGGGTGGGGCCCCAACTAGATACTGCGAAGTGAGCCACAGTCCCGCTGGGGGCTGAAAGCCATGGATATGCGTCCCCCATCGCTCCTCCTCTGAGAGATCTGCCACCTACCCGCCGAAGAGTCTTCAAGCTGCACATAGCCCGGGGGCGTGAGGTCCAGCAGGGTGTAGGTGATCAGCCCGTTGAGGCCCTTGTCGGGGTCAACTGCTGCCACAGCGATGAGTGTGGTGCCCGGGGTGGCCCCCTCCAGGACCCGCTCGGTGTAGTGGGTGATCCCGAAGGGTTTGAACTGCGGTGTGTTGTCATTGACATCCAGGATGTTCACCGTGAGCTTGGCTGGGATACGGGGTAGCAGGTGAATGCCGGGGACGGGGCCCCAGTGTCCCACCCTGACACCGATGCTCCCCTCCCAGTTCTAGTGGTCTTCCTCCCCCCTCAGAGCCTGGGAGTCCCAGGCCTAGAGGAGAGCAATGTGTCATGCTATTTTATGTGGATGTGATGTTCATGCTCCTGTGCATGTGTGTGTGCATGTGTGTGCAGGTGCATGTATGTGTGCAAGTATACATGCATATGTATATGTGTGTGTGTGTGTGTATGTGTGTGTGTGTGTGTGTGTGTGTGTGTAGGCCAGAGGTCAACTTCAGTTGCTCTTCATCAGGTCTATTGCTTGCCTGGAACTTACCAAGTAAGCTAAACTGCCTGGTCGGAACAGCCCAGGGTTCTGCCTGTCTCACCTCCCCGGGCCCGGGATTACAGGTATCCGTTACCGTGCCTGGGATTTTTATGTAGGTTCTTGGGATCAAACGCAGGTCCTCATGCTTGCAAGGCAAACACTTCACCAACTGCACCATCTCCCCTGAGCTTGCTTTACCTCCCAGACTGTAACCTCTGCCCTTGCCTGCTGATCAGATCACCCCCCCCCTCCATAAGAGGAGAGACTTGCAGTCTACTGACGGGCTGGGTGGCTCTGGTGGAGTCCTTGGTCCTTCTGGGGCCACGGTTTCCTAACAAACTTTGAGAGCTAGGATGGTCTCAGACCGTTCCTCTGATCCAGCCTTCTCCAGCCCGTCTGAGCTGTACCCCCTCAGCATAAGCGGCCTGGGCCTGTGACCTTACAATCTCAGGTCATATAAGAGATAAACAAGTACGTACTTCCCTCTGAAAAAAACTTGGCCTCCTGGGCGGTGAAGATAAGCAGCCGGGCCCCAGCCACCCCAATAGCTGTCCCTGTCTTGTGGCAGCAGTCACTTGAGACCACCCCATCCCTACCCGTTCCAATGCTCCCTCTGCCTAGCCCTCCCGATCCAGCCCCTAATAGCTTCCCGGCGCATGGCCTAGGAAGATGCGCCAGTTGCCCCTTCTCTGTCACGGAGGCTGCCCCACTGAGGTCTGCAGCCTTGAGTTTCCTTCTCTGGCTCTCTGCTTCCTGTCTTGACCCACGGCTTCCTATCAGCCATCTCTATCAGAGGGGCAGCTTCTGGCTCCTGTTCAAGCCACACCCTGGATTCCAACATTTCCCTCTGCCACCCCGCCTCCTACTGCTCCCCTCCCGGCTCTACTGATTCTCCTCCCCATTCAGAGTCACAGTTCTCCTGAGTCTCAAGGTGGTTGTCACTTTCCTAAGGTAGCCCGAGTCCACTGGGAGTCCCTCCTTGGGGCCAGGCCTCTGCTTGACCGAAGCCCACTCCAGCCCGCCAATGGCACCAAGTGACCACTGAGAGATGCCAGCAGGGGGATCTTACCATTTGGCACACTCACGGACCGCTCTGGGAGGTCGCTGGCATTGTCAATCACTGAGAGCGTGACCTCATAGGTAGCAACCAGCTCGCGGTTCAGGGGAGACTTCACCATCACGGACCCTGTGGGCCAGACCAAGCCAGATTCAGCTTGAGGGGAACCCCCCAGAAGTCTGGGCTTCTCAGAGCTCCTGTCCCATCACACCCCCATCCTGATAAAGGACACTAGTCTCTGATGGACCCATAGCCACTTGGGGTGTATCTCTCTGCCCTTCCGCCAAAGCTGCTGACACGGCTGAGGTAACCAGGCCCAGGAACACATACCTGCAACCCCAGCTGCGAGAGGCTGAGATAGGAGGTGGATGAGTTTGAGGCCAGTCTGGGGTAAAGCAAGACCTCATGTCCAAAATTAATCCAGGCTGAGCACGGTAGTGTTATGCCTGTAATCCCAGCTACCCAAAAGAGCGAACTAGGAGGCCGGAGAGTCGGCTCTGTGGTTAAGAGCACCGGCTGCTCTTCAAACCTGGGTTTGATTCCCAGCACCCACGTGGTGGCTCACAACCACATGTAAATCCAGATCCAGGGGATCCGACACCCGCTTTCGGCCCCCTCGGGTACTGCATGCACACGGTACACAGACACACATCCAAAGGATGTAAAACAACAATTTAAAAACAAATTAAGAAATCGAGTCGTTAATTTTAAAAAAACAACCCAGGAATTGTGACAAGCCCAGGGCAGCCTAACTGAGACCCTGTCTCAAAAATAAAATGAAAATTAAAAAAATGGGGCCGGGGATGCAGTTTAGTGAGGGAGCGTTCGCCTAGCGTACACAAAGAGGCCTTGTCAATCCCCGGTACTGGGGAAACATCGTAAATTTCACGTTCTGTATCACCACTGTATAAACACTTATATTCCAGGGAGACCTCAAGGCAGCTGGGACCGACTGAGGGGAGCCACCCTGGAGGGGCAGGCTGGAGACCCCAAGTGTGCCCCTTTGTCCTGACTAAGCAGGGTGTGATCTGTCGCTGGATTCCTGACAGACGTATCAGTCTATGTTGGTGACATCAGCTTCTCCAGAGGTAACTCCCGAGTCCCCGGCCACTCCATAAACCAGGGAGGAAGTCTCTAGAAGGTTGAGTTTTGCTGCACATACACTCTCTTGCTCTTGACCAATCTGCTTGGGCCTTTCTCCTTCCTGCCTGCAGGGGCCTGGGTGGCTCCTTCCTGGTACCTCCTTCTCCCTTTTGGGTACCAGGGTCTTGGGGTATCCTTCCCTCTGGTGGACCCCCTGCTGGGTTGCTGTCCTCCACGGGTCCCTCAGCCACAGGTAGTCACTTACCCTGGGCGGCCGCCTCCTCCTCCTCCTCCTCTTCCTACTCTCGCTCCCAGTCCCCTGTCTGGGGAGCGAGGATGGGGAGAGGGCAGCTGCGTTCAGTCTGCAAAGGCTGGGCTCGGCCTGGGCCGGCCGCCAGGGCGGGAAGGGTGGGGTGTGAGGCGTGGAGGGAGGTAATGGGGGGAGGCAGAGAGGAGATGAGGTGAGAGGTGACAGAACAGAGCTCAAACCTGGAGGCCTGCCAGCCGTGAGGGAGAGAGAGAGGGTTAACACTGGTTAGTTCATAGGGTGCAGTGGGGTGGGCGGGGCAGGGGCAGGAGGTGGCTTGCCCAGGGCAAGAGGGGCTGGGATGGGAGGAGGGGGTGAAGGAAGAGGAAGTGGGGCGAGGACCCAGCTGGAGCGGAGAGGGTCTGAGGATCTGGGAATAAGGGTTAGGGAAGCCCAGCAAGAGGGCCGGGGGCCACGAGAAGGTGGACAGGGAAGACACTGGAAAGAAAAACAGAGGGAAAAAGAGTCAACGGAGGCAGCGGGGAACAATGAGGAGAAAGTTGGGGGGTGCACTGTCCAGGCAAGCGGGGCTGGGGTGGCTCTCCAAGGTCCTGACTGACCAGCCCAGATCCTATTTGACCTGGCCTAGGCTAGCACAGAATTCTGTCCACTTGCCCCAGGGCTCATGAGTGGTCTTTTCTTTTGGGTCTCAAATACCAATGAAAACTCTGGTTCTCTGTGTGCTAAGACTGTTCGCTGCTATTTCTTTTGGATTTTGTATCCACGCCCCCAATTCCTCACACCTCTCCTCTCAGGCAGTGTGTGTGTGTGTGTGTGTGCGCGTGTGTGTGTGCACACATGTGTGCATGCATGTGTGAATGTGTGAGTGTGTGTATGCATGTGTATATGGTATGTGAGCATGTATGCGTGTGTACATGTGTATGTGTGTGCGTGTGTATGTGTGTACATGTGTGCACGCATGTGTGCATATGCATGTATATAAGTTGTGTACATGTGTATGTGTGTGTATACATGTATGTGTGTATGTCTATGTGTGTACATGTGTATGTATGCGCATGTGTGCACCCATATGGATGCATATGCGCGTATGTAAGGTGTTTACATGTGTATGTACATACACGTGTGTATGTGTATACATGTGTACGTGTGTGCATGTGTGCACACATATGTGTGTGTATGTGTGTGTATGCATGTGTGTATGGTGTGTGCATGTGCGTGCATGTGTATGCGTATGTGTATGTGCATGCGTGAATATGTGTATGTGTGCTCGTGTGTGTGCATGCATGTGTGTATATGCATGTGTGTATGCGTGTGTGTATGGTGTGTGCATGCGCTTGCATGTGTATGTATATATATGTGTATGTGCATGCATGTGTGAGTGTATGTGTGCTCGTGGGTGTGTGTGCATGCATGTGTGTATATGCATGCGTATGTGTGCACACGTGAGTGTGTGCACACATGTGGTGTGCCTGTGCTGAGGTTGAGGATGTCACTCAGTTTAGAGTGCTGGCCCAGCATGCAGGGGGCCCTGGGGTATACGGTGTGTGCCTGTAATCCCATCACTTGGGAGACGCAGAGGGAAGAGGATCAGGAGTTCAAGGTCTTTTTGGCCACAAATTTGAGGCCAGCCTGGGCGGTGTGAGTCCCCATCTCAAAGATAATTAAGAGCATTCCTGAGAACCATCCAGTCCTGTCAGTTACGCAAGCCCTGCTGTGGTATCTTACTCCATTTCTTACCCGTATCAGCAAGCGTTTCTCTGAAGACACCCCTTCCTCCCTGTGGCTGTGTCCAGCCAATGGCTAACTGCTGCCTGGTATCCCGTGGTGGGGACCCAGCACTTTTCACCCTCTGTGCTGCCAGGTCCTGGGATCTGAATGCACTGTGTTTGACTGATATCTGATGGGGACCCTGGTCTGGACTCAACGGTAGTGCAAGAATCCCAGCGTCCCTACACTGTCATGACAACCGTGTACTGATGTCTACTGGTCTGTGGAGCACGGGTGCTGCTTACTATCCGTTTCTCTCAATAGTAATGATTCTTGGCATTTTGTCATTGCCGTGCTGATTTATATGACATTCCTTCTAAGACTCATGTCCTTTCCTGACTCCCCAGAGGAACAGAACCACTCAACTGTGGGATAAACAGTAAGCTGCCAAAATGACAGCAAGCAGGATAAACCATGGAAGATAAAGTCCTGGTTCTGTTTTATGATTAAGGATATGGGCATAATTTAAAGAAAATTTAAATGCCGACATACACAAATCGAATTAGAAATATGTATTATTAGAGAATCTCCACATTAGAGAAATATGTAGTACATATAGCAGGTACTGCTTCCCATTTGAATTACAAACATTAAAACTCTGTAATGCCTAATGCTGGCACGGACACGGGGAGACGCTGGGACACGGTTGGGTGAAGGAGCCAGAAAGGGCTGAGCAGCTTGTCAAGGGAGGTGGATGGCAGAGGAGGGAGGGAGGCCACAGAGGAGCAAGGGAAAGAGGGGGGACAGATACGCAGCACTAGAGGAAGAGACCAAAGGGAGGGGGAGAGGAGGGGGAGGGGAAGATTCTGGGTCAGGGGAGAGGGTGGTCCAGACGGGCCGCTCTGTACCTGTGTTGATGTTCACAGCAAAGGCATCTTCCTGATCGGGCACCAGGCGGTCAGTGTCATCCTTGGCCACGATGCTGACGATGCGGTACTCCAGCTTCGGGTTGAGGTCCAGGTCGACCGCAGTGACGTTGGCGATGATGGTGCCCGGCTCTGCAGATTCCAGCACGCTCACTGTCTGGATGGGGTTCAGGAACTCGGGGCAGGAGTCATTGATGTCATCAATCAGGATGGTGACGGTGGCTGTGCCTGACAAGGGCACGGTGCCCCGGTCGGTGGCCACCACTGTCAACCGGTAGGACTCCTGCTCTTCTCTGTCGATGGTGGCGTTGCCGACACGGATGACGCCAGTGACCGGGTGGATGAGGAAGCGGTCCTGAGCCCCAGCTTCTATGCGGTACACCAGCTCCCCATTGAGGCCGCTGTCTTCATCTGTGGCTATGACTTGAAGGACTGAGAATCCTGTGGGGGAAGAATTGAGGAGCGGGGGAGCGTTCGGGCCTCTTCTAGAGAGAGCTAGAAGGACCTTTTGTTCATGGTGTGTGGTGTAGGTGTACACGTGTGTGCAGCTGCACACAGAGGCCAGAGAGGATGCCAGGCATCTTCTTTCATCCACCTCTGCCTTATTTCTTTGAGACAGGGTCTTGTTGGGGAAGTTTATCTTTAGTTATGTATAAAATGTTTTACGTACTATTGGGCGAGGGTCTAGCCTAGGCTTTGGCGTTCTGTATTGTCTGCAGGTGTTGGATTTCTGTGGGGGATGCTTAATTGCGTATGATCTGCACGTGCTATCAGCGGAACGCCTAAGGAGTTCCGAATCAATAAAACACCTGAGCCGAGATCCCCAGGATTCCACTGTCGATTGAGTTTGGTGCTAGCCAAGAAGGCGGTTCCTCTGCTGAGGTCTGGCGGAGTTCATGCCTACGAAAATGCCTCCGTGTCTCTCTCGGTGAGTCCCCACAGCAGCCTGGCAGCTACAGGGTCTCTTGCTGAACTGGTACCCAGTAAGCTCCAGTGACCCTCCTGCCTCCACCCCGATAGCTGTACGCACAGCATAGCCAACTTTGTTCGTGGGTGTGGGATTTGAACTCAGATCCTCATGTTTGCACAGCAGGCACTCTTACGCCTAGAGCCATCTCTCCAAAGCCTAGGACGCTTTATTGATGGTGCAAAAGGGGCCTCTCCTTAGCAGGCTTGCCAGCACACGGAACAGTGGTGGCCCTGTGCTTCAGAATAGTCTTACTGTTCTAGACCTTTAGAACCAAGCGTATCCCCTCCCTCCACTAAACTGGATGATGATAATGACTCTGAATTGACGCTGATTAAAAAACAAAACAAAACAGGCTTTGGTGGGCATCGCCATGTAATCTTAGCCCTTGAGAAACCGAGGCACGAGGTCTGCTGTGAGCTCAAAACCAGCCTAGGCTATGTAGTGAGTCGGAGCCAGCCTGGGTTACGTTTCAGGATATCCTGAGATAGGATGTGGAGAACCGTCTGAAAATGGCAGCGGTGATAAGAAGTCCCACATAGGACCGCGGGATGGAGGGCACTCGGTGGTCACAGCACCCTGCGGTTCTGAGGAGGAGCGCCCGGTCTCCTGACTCTCGCCCACTCCAGGACTCTCTCTTCCCTGAAGAGGATTTCCACGTCCACCGGAGCCTCTAACCCTGACCCCCCACCAATCAGCTCCTGGTAGCGCAGCCTGGTGCCTGACCCTTGTACCTGGTGGGCAGTTCTCCAGCAGGTGGACCGTGTAAGCGGAGGGACTGAAGGCAGGCCAGTTATCATTGTCATCCAGGATGGTGATGAGCAGGTGGGCGGTGCCGTTGAGCAACCCGACGTCCTCGGCCAGCAGCAGCAGCTCCAGGACAGGGGGCGAGAAGGCCTCCCGATCGATGACAACCCCAGACCTCACCGTCACCACGCCTGGCACCCGGTGAAGAGCGGAGAGAGGGACATGGTGGGCAAACAGGACAAGAGCCACCGTGGCGGGGGCAGAGGGGAGGGACACGGTGACTTTTGACTTCCTGAAGGTTCAGTTACCCACATCCGGGAAGCACCCACATCTGCCGTGGTTGTGTCCCTCCTGGGTGGCCCCTCTAGTTCTCACGAGTCCTGTCTGCCGGGAGTGACCAGGGCAGAGGACCAACCTGCTCCACGGAGGGACATGCTTCCTAGACGTCGCTGTCCCTGGACTGTGAGCTGTGACCTGGCTCCTGGGGAGCTTCTGGTCTGGTGAGAGACCAGGAACACTACACTTTGGCGATTTCTGGCTGATCGGGCGTGCCTCAGGCCAGGACACAGGACACGCAGCGGGAAGATGGGAGCTGCTTGCTCGGGCCGAGAGTCTATGCAGCAAGAGGTCGCTGAAGTTGCCTCTATGCTTCTTCTTGGGCCCTCCCATTGAGGCTCTGGGGGCCTAGCCCAGGTGCAATGTGGGCTGCAGGCTACGAGGAACTAAAGAGGAGCCCTAGACTCAGGAATGGAGCTAGTCCCACCCCAAGCTGGCCGCTGAGCGCAGCAGAACTCACCCGTGCCGTTGTCGATGTGGAAGAGGTCGCTGTGCGCTCCTAGCAGCTGGTACGTGACTACGGCGTACACATCCTCGTCAGCATCCAGGGCCAGGATAGGTCCGTTGAGCACCGTGAGGGGTGTCCCTGAGCCAGAGGAGAGGAGTCACCGCGGGCTAGCTTGGTCCCCCGCCCTCCCCCCTCCCTGTCTGTGTCCCCATGACCGTGGCTGACGATGGGATGAGAGAGGAAGGAGGGGAGGTGGGCAGGGAGCGGGTAGGGTGGCCCTGGGGCGGGCCCGCGGCAGCCTTGACAGACTGAACGCAGATGCCTGGGAGCGGCCTCAAAGCTCTGCTGGGGAGAAAACACAAGAGCAATGAGCAAGCCCCTCTGGCCTGCCTGGAGCCATGCCTGCTTCCCAGCAGCCTTTGAGGCTGGCCACTCCACTGGAGGATCTAGGGGCTCCCTGGTATCCCCTCCGCGCGTAGGCCCTGTCTGTCCATATGCGTATAGACACTGTTCTGTGTCTGTCTGTTCATGGCTGTACTGTGTCTGTCTGTACATGGCTGTATATATACACAGCGTGGGAATTCACCTGAGTTCACGTGGCACATGCACACAGAGCACACTCGAGCTTAGGATGCCCTTGGCCGTGGTCTCTGCTGGTAGATACACTTGCCACGAGTACATCACAGGGCCACCCACGTGCCGACATGTGTCTGTGCACACATGTGGCTCACACACACACCTTGATGTGGCAGCGGACCAGTGAATGCGAAAATGTGCACGGCGGCAGATTTTAAAGCCAAGTCCACATGGGGTGACATCTGCCCAGAGACAGTGCTGTCTCCCTTATCTCTTTCTGATTCAAAATCAAGCTCTGGGGACTTGGGGTGGGGGTTAGAGAAGAGTGAGGACCTCCTGGAGGCATCAAAGGGAGACAAGGCTAACTAGTGCGGTGTGGAAGGTTAGGGCCTCACTGGCTAACCGGGACCCTTGAGCCCCGTGTCTCAGGGAAGGTGGGCTCATCTCTGTCCTGGGCACTCTTCTCACCTTAAATCCCTCTGAGGGACAAGGGGGCTCCTTTCAGATCACCCCAGGGTTTATCAATAGCAATGACTGCTCTTATCTCTCCCAAATAGACCTGTGACCTCTGTAGCAGCCCCACCCCCCTCTGCACCCCCTCCCCCCTGGTGCTCCCCATACCCACCCTTCTCCTGTACACACAGCGCACCCTCAGCGTGTGAGGCCCCAGAGGTGTCTGCCTATATAGAAGGAACCCCCGGGTGGGTCCAGCACCTACCGGCAGGAGAGTTCTCCATCACCTCTGCCTGGTATGTGCCTTCAGTGAAGAGGGGGTGATTGTCATTCTCATCGGCCAGAGTGACTAGCAGTAAGTCAAAATCCTGTGATGGGCAGAACAGGGAGAGGGCTGGATGCTGCGCTAAAGAAGGGGACCCAGCTTCAGAGATGGGGGATTGGAAAAGTCTAAAGCAGGGATCGAAAGTTCAACGGCCTTTCTGCCGGCTGCTCACCGGGTAATCTTGGCAAGATACCACGCCCTGCTTGGCCCCGTCTCCACTTCCCACTCTGACCGGCAAGAATCCTAACCCCTTTATGTGAGCGGTGTGTGGTTGCGGACCAGTGTGGGTGAAGGGGTACTTAGCCACACCACACTGCCTGCTGATGGAGGGGTTAGGTTGGAAGGCAAGTCTTGGCTTTCAGACCTTCATAACTGATTGATGTTGGTCCAGGTTCACTTGTGCTCTCATACAAAGCTATACCTCAGACGATGTGCCCCCCTCAGGGCCCCTGAATCTGACTCAGCACCATTAGGATGAGGGTGCAGAGAAAGTAACCTTTGCTTCAAAGGCCTGCGATGGACTTCTGGGTAAGAAGGCGTTTCAAAGCAACACTGGACAAGCGCCTCATTATAGTTAGGGAAACGAAGGAACAGGCATATTTGATCGCTCTGCCAGCTATTCTCCTCAACTGACTGCCCTCACCACAACCAGAACAACTGCCACCACTGCCATGCACCGTGCACATGACGGATCAACCTTCAGCACTTCCGTGAAGTTTACAGAGTTTATACTCGGGATGGTATAAAAGGGCTCCGGGAGACAGCTGCCATTGGTACTGCTTTCTGTGCCAACAGGAAACCCTGTTTAACAGCAACCACGGCAATAGTAACAACAGTAGTAACAACAGTAACAGCAACGGTAGCTCAGTCTGCTCGCTGAACACAGATGCGAAAACTTCCAACACTTGCAAGCCTAAATAAGACACACCAAAATGATCGGGATGATCACGTTGGTTTCATCCCAGAGGTGACAGGATGGTTCAGCAAACGTTAATACAATCCGTCACACAGATGGACTCAGAGCCAGAAATCACACGGTCATCTCAACAGATCCGACAAAAACCACATCCCTTCATGATAAAATCGAGCGTCTCGACAAGGACGAGGGACTGTTGCCGAGACGGGAGTGCTGTTTTCTTCGGTGTTGTAGCCACTGATAAGTCGCTCCTACTTCAGTACACAGTCCAGATGGGGAAACTGAGGTACTGAAGAAGCAGTGTCCCAACAGAGCCACTTGGCTGGTCAGGAGCAGAGCTGAGGAGACAGGCGCAGGACTCTACCCTGGAACAGGGGTAGTACGAGCAGGCCACCTCCAGCCTGAACGGGGCTGGCGGGCAGCTGCCACTGCCTTTCAGTAAAGAGCCTTGTGTGTTTGGCGTTTGTAGGACAATATGGTCCCCTTTCAGGGCCTCCCTGTGCAGGTCTGGGTCCTGAGTATGCATCTGTGGTTTGTGGAAGAAAAGGGTCATCTAATACTCATTTGGGTGTTTGCCCTGGGCCGGGCTCTGTACTGAGAGACACAACTTGGAAGAAGAGAGGCTGAGAAAATTGAATTGGTCCAAGCACACATACCTGTGGACCCGAGATCTGAAGCCCGCAATGTGTGCTTCGAAGCCCCTGGCAGGCTGCTGTCCCTCACCGAGAGAGATGTGTATTCATTCTCTCTCACATGCTCTGCCGGCACCCTCCTCCTTCTCCCTCTCCCCTCTCCCCCCTCCCCCAGCTCTCTCTCACCCCATCCACCTTTGCAGTCTCTGCAGCCTCACCTTCCTGGCTATTCGTGGATTCTCCGGGTTGTCCTTCACAGAAACAGTCAGCCTGTATGCTGGGATGTGCTCTCGGTCCAGGGGCCGGTTCACAGTGACGATCCCTGTCTGGGATGTGCCTGTCTGGTTAGATGAGCAGGCACCTTTCCCCCATGGCTCTGCCCACAGCTCCTAGGTAGCTGGGCGATTAGGGCCAAAGAAGGGCACCAGGATCTTTCCAGGGTGAGGGGAAGTCAGCGATACCAAATTCTATCTAAACCCCAAACAGGGACCTTGGAGGCCTGGATACCAACGGTCTACTGACACTCCAAGAGGTCAGGAGAGAAATTCAGCCACACCTCGGCATGGCTCAAGTCATCTTACAGTTTAGGGTTCATGTGTGCCCAGGAGAGAAGCCTTGGGGGATGGGCTGGGGGTGTGGTGGTTGATGGACACCAGAAAACAGCTGTTCAACAAAACCAAAGGCAGCCGCCGACTTAGCCTGGGCTCCCGCACTCTGCACCACGATCCCTGTCAACAGCGTGGGATCAGGGCCGCCGTGCCATGCTTGACGCGGGAAACTCTCCCTGGTGCCAATCAACACAGCTATAGCCAAGTGATGGCTGATTGACAAAGCTGCAGCCAATTCCGTTGTTTCTAATGCTTCCCCCTTCTGTTGTTTAATTACACTGACGGAGCTCCTCTGCTGGCTGGAATTCCCACAGCCTGTTCCGGCTCTAGGAGCTGATTTATTTATTATTTATTTTGAGCAGGTTTTTTTTATTATTCTATATTGCTTGCCTTATTCATTTATTTATTTACCTATTTATTTATTTGAGTGCTCTATCTGCATGTACACCTGTGAGGTAGAAGACGGTATCAGGCCCCATTAAGGATGGTTGTGAACCACCATGTGGTTGCTGGGAATTGAACTCAGGACCTCTGGAAGAGCAGCCAGTGCTCTTAACCGCTGAGCTGTCTCTCCACCCTGCTTTATTTTTTTTAGACAGGGTCTCCCGTAGCACAGACTGACCTCGAACTCACTCTGCCAGGATGAGCCTACTGCCTATGCCCCAAGAGCTAGTATTAGAGATGCCAACTCTGCACCCAGCTTACGTGTGCTCTTTGATTCAGGGTTTCTATTTCCAGACTAGCCTTGAACTCATAGCAATCCTCCTGGCTCAGCCCCTCACGAGCTAGCCAGAATTGGGTGTGTACTACTCATGGCTTCCTTAAAAACTGCCGCTGTCCAGGCTCTGGGGTCCAGTTTCCTCATCACCACAAAGAAGTCTAACCCCAGTGTGGAATTCGGGGCTCCCCAATGAGCCTCTTGTAGGAAGAACTTGCCCCCCACCCCCACTCCGGGCAGATCAGAACCTACCGTGGCGTTGATGAAGAAGGCCCGCTCTCGGTTGCCAGCGGTGATGTTGTAGGTCAGAAGCGCATTGCAACCGCTGTCGGCGTCGCTGGCCAGGACGTGAGCCACGAAGCTGGAGGCAGGGCTGTTCTCGCTGATGGTGACATTCATGGGCAGGTTCAACAGCACCGGGTCGTTGTCATTGATGTCCAGCACTCGGATTCCCACCAGCATCTGGGAGGTGAGGAGGCGGGAGAACCAGGGGTGGATGTGGCCAAAGAGGAGGGGACAGAGAGAGGGAGGTTGTGGAGAAAGAGGAAGACGAGGAGGTCAACCAGAAGGTGAGGATGAAGAGGAGTGACAGGCCTGGCAGGAGAGGCAGCCTCTTCGGTTGGGGACGTTGGGGACCCGAGGCCCCCAAGTTCGAGAGGCACCTGTGATTTCTCCAGGCCAAGGGTTTTGACAGTGTTTGCAGGCGTTCAGGGTACATCGAGGGACGTCGTGGAGCTGGGCCAGACTCACCGTGGAGCTGAGTGGGGGCACCCCCCTGTCTCGGGCACAGATGGTCAGGTTGTAGAAGGCGATGGTCTCCCGGTCCAGCTCTACATCCTTCCGGACCCTGAGCACGCCCTCCACGGGAGAGATCACGAACTCCCCTGGGAGCCATCAAAACAGGCCTGTTAGCTGGCCCGACTGAGCGCCCCTTTCCTCCGTGCGGTCTTCCTCACGAAGACCAGGAGCAGCTGAGGCTTATGGGCATAATGGGAGAGCGGCCCCGAGACCCACGTACGTATGCAATTCCCGACCAATCAGCTTTCCTCCTGGTGAGACCGACCCAGGTGTGACAGTTATGTTGCAAAGCGGGGGGGGGGGGGGGGGGGGGGGGGGGTTTCTTTGTTTCTGTTTTGAGGCAGTTTCACGTAACCCAGGCTGACCCTGAACTCCGGACCCTTATGCCTCCAGGTCGGGCACATGCCGTCTCCCCTGGTTTATGGGCCCCTTCCTACACAGCACACTCTTCCTGACCCCTTGTGGTCAGAAACTTTCTAACAAAGGTGTCAGGCACTTCGGAAAGTGTGTTCTAGACAGGCAGAAGAAAGCACAGGGTGAGCCGTGTGGAGTCTGGAGGCCGAGCCGACCGCTGGGCTGTGTCACACCATCCAGGATCACTGTGCCGAGATCCCAGTCGGCTGTGTCTGGTCTCCCCAGCCTCCATGCTGGCAAACGCCACGGCCCAGACAGGAAGCCTTGTGAGAAGAGACTGCAGGGCCGCCCACCATAAAGGAGGGCCGTTACTGCGATCCCCAGGCAGCAGGCAGGCAGGGCGAGGGCCCTGGTCAGGCCCCGGCTGGAGCCTC
>JAMJFZ010003544.1:700000-712500 GCA_026225945.1 Cricetomys ansorgei
GTGTGTGTGTGTGTGTGTGTGTGTGTGTGTGTGTGTGTACATGAGCTCTGGTCAAGAGTCCACATCACACACCCATGTGCCTGTGCCTGTGTGTGTGTGTGTGTACATGAGCTCTGGTCAAGCGTCCCCACCACACACCTGTGTGTGGCTGTGTGTTTGCCTGTGTGTGTGTGTGTGTGTGTGTGCGTGTGCAGTGCTGGCAATTGAACTCATGACCTTGCACATAGTAGGTAAGTATTCTTCCACTGGCCTTCACCCTAGCCCTGTGTTTTTGGTCTTGAACTTAAGCTGGTCTTGAACTTGCGATCCTCCTGTCTTACTTTCTGTGTGTCTTTATGGGCATAAACTATTGTCAGTACCACCTATGGCCTCCTCATCCCTATACTCTGGTCATCTCACGTGGGCCCATTTGCTCTTGTGTATCCCGAAACAGCTTTTATTCATGAAGAAACAGAAGCTCGGAGAAGTTAAGTGACTGAGCCAGGGTCACACAGCCAGGAAGTGAAAGAGCAGAGATCTGAACCACTGTTAGTCTGACCGGAGGCCATGCTTTTCCCACAACAGGGAGGAAGACAGGTGTTTGCACTCATCTGCTAGACACGGCCACAGAGAAGTTCGGTGACTACCTCAAAGCAACACAGTAAGTCTGGATGAGCTGCCGAGATGGACAAGAGCCCTTGCGTTCAGGCAATGCCAACAGCTATTTCTTTCCCTTCCCCTTCCCCCACAAAGCCTCCTGGGTCCTCTTTGTTCTTCTTCACCGCCACAATGGAGATGTATCCACCTACGTACCGTGGTAGTAGAGGTGAGGCGGTGAGACAAGATGGGACACTGGTCTGTGGCGGTGACAGTCAGGGTGTAGCGGCCATGACTGATTTCATAGTCTAGCTCCTTGACAGCAGTAATGACGCCCTGGGGACACAGAGAGAGTACTAGGGGAGAGGATGATGAGAGGTGGCCCCAGGCCACTCTGATTATACCAAATAGACCCTGATATCCTAGCCACAATTGCTGCGTCTGTGCCTATGACAGACATCACTAATCGATCACAGTACTACTGAAGGCAGATGGGTCCTATCCATTAAAGGTTTCTAACATCCCCCTACCCCACCCTGTCACTGGGAACTCCAGTTTCCTCCTAGTCTCCATCTTTGCTCCTTGTGTAACTCTGATATCATCAAGCTTCCCACCAAGCCCTGGAGAGGCTTTACCTCCTCCTGGACCCTGCCCCCTGCTACTGACCGTGTGCCTGTTGATTCGGAAGGTATTGATGATGTTGCCTGCCACAATGGCATAGGTGACAGTGCCATTCGGCCCCTCATCCAGGTCCAGTGCCTGGACGGTGATAAGGCTGGCATTGATTGTGTCTGGTCCTTCGTCTAGCACCACCTCATAATGTGGTTGCTGGAACACGGGAGCGTTATCATTCTCATCCATGATGGTCACATACACGTGGGTGGTGGCCTGGAGAGAAGAGCATGGTCAGGTGCCTTGGTCAGGAGGATAGAGGGATCAAGACGGATCCAGGCTATTTTTTCTGGGTTAAACTCACTCAGTGTGATCCAATATAGGGAAGGAAAGAGGAGAGAAGGGTGGGGAGAAAGTGCAGAGGATTTGTTAAAACCAAGCCAGGTAACTGCTTAGGGCCAGGTTAGCACTTACATCACCATATCTATGTCTATGCTCATGACAGACATCACCAATCAATCATAGCACTGCTGAGGCCAGATGCAAGTGTGAAATCCTTGTAAGCACAGTGACCCAGTGATTAAAACTGGCATATAGAGTTAGGCATGATGGCCTATAATTTCAACACTTGGGAGGCAGAGGCAAGAGGATTGCTACAAGTTCAAGGCCAGCCTAGCCTACACAGAGTGCATAGTGAGACTGTTTCAAAGAACTCAACCCCCACAAACCCTCCAGGCAGATGGGATGAACTCCAGTAGTTTCCCCAGTTTAGAGCACCGCAATCTTGCGGACCAGACTCTAAGAGGCAAGAACGATGTGGTCCTCAGCCCAACATGTAAATTTAAAAAAAGACACATTTCTGATCCTCTAAAGAGGTAGGACACTGGGCTTGGGCAAACCCACAGGACACAACTTCACTGTAAGGAGTTTCTGTGGTCCTGTGATTGGCCATCTCCAGCTGATGCTTGGATCATCGGACCATGAACCAGAACTCAGCCAATCAGCATTCAAGAACTTATTGCAGATGGACGACTGGCTTTACATAATCAGAGGGGGAAAAGACAGCCTCCCTGTGTGCTGGTGTTCCATGCTCCTTGTCTCTACCCCACCTCCCTACCTTACGCCTGGGAGGCTGCTCCTCTGGACAGCCCTGCCTGGGAACCCCTGCTGTCTGGCTTCCAGGGGTGGCCAGTGGGAGTTCCTGGCAGAAGATGGGAGTTGGGAGGAAGGAGAGGTGGGCAGGCCTTCTCCTTCTCCTTCTCCCTTTCTTTTTCTTTCTTCAAGTAAGGGTTTCTCTGTTGTAACCCTGTCTGTCCTGGAACTCGCTCTGTAGACCAGGCTGCCCTCGAACTCACAGAGATCCGCCTGCCTCTGCCTCCCGAGTGCTACCACCGCCCAGCAAGGGCAAGCTTCTTCTACCCCTATACCTTCACTGCAGTTCTGTCCTGGTTGTGCGTCTCCTCCTGGAGACCCTTGGAGCTCTAGCTCTTTCTGGGATCCGGTGATGTCGCTCTCCTTTGAGATATTAAAACCCACCTTTGTCTTAGTTAGGTATCTGTTGCTTCGACGAAACAACTGGGGGGAGGGAAGGGTTCATCCGACTTACAGTAAGTAAGTTCGGCCGGCTTACATTTCCCCATCGCAGTCACTGAGGGAAGTCGGGGAAGGAACTCGGGTGTGGTAATCTGTTTTTCTGAACAGTTGCGGGACCTCCCGTCCACACTGATATTAGGCCTTGAGATCGTTTAAGACTATGTAGTTGGCCTGCTGTCCTACTGTGTGCTCAGGTTCTTTAAGTTTAACCCGACTCTAAGAGAGCAGCGCGACCGGTCTGACTCTGCCTCGGATCCCCCCCCATGCAACCAGCATTTGCAGCCTTTACTCTTAAGCTACGCGTTACACATTTCCGTAAGGAACCGCTCATTTCCACGTCATGTTTTCTGGGCTCGCCAATAAAGACAGGGAAGAACCTTTGTTAGGGAGAGACACAGAGAAAGACACAGCTCTGTCTCCATCTCTCTCTCCCTGTCTCCCCCGCGCCAAGCGTGCGCGCAGATAACAGATAAACAATGACTGACCAGATACGTAACAACCAGGCCAACAAACACAACTACAGACAGACAGAAAACACACAGAGAGAAGTGGAAAATTCACACTTGGGCTCTCTCTCTTGGTCAACTACTTCAAGAGGAAGATTCTCTTCTTCATTGCTTTTTCTTTCTTTTTTTTTTTTTTTTTTGAAACAGGGTCTCACTATAAAGCTCTGGCTGTCCTGGAACTCACTCTGTAGACCAGGCTGGCCTCGAACTCACAGAGATCTGCCTGCCTCTGCCTGCAGAGTGCTGGGATTAAAGGCGTGCGCCACTCCACCTGGCTCCTTTTTCATTCCTTAACGTGACATAGACACATTCGGATACTCCTTCTGGGGTTCCTTTAATGTATAATCAATGTCCTCAGTCGGGAACCCGGAGACAGAACGGGAAGCACAGACCATGGAGGAATGCTGCTTTTACTGGTTGGTCAGTTTACTTTCTTACACAGCCCAGGCCCTCGTGTCCAGGGACGGTACTTCCCACCATGGGCTGGGTTCTCCCACATCAAATATTAATCAAGAAAACACCCCACAGACTAGCCTAGAGGCGGTCTGATGGAGGCTAGCCCTCAGTTAGGTTCCCTCTTCCCAGATGACTCTAGCCTGTGTCAAGCTGACAGAAAACCAGCCAGCACAACCGTCAACTTGAAAGGCTCTAGAATCACCTAGGAGACACACTTCTGGCCGTGCCTGTGAGTTTCTATATTGGAAGGGCCCACCCTAACCGTGGGCAACACCGTTCCGTGAGTTGGGGGTCCTGGGCTGAATAATAAAGAGAAAGGGAGCTGACTACCAGTATCCATCTTTCTCCGCTTCCTGCCTGGGGGTACAATGTGACCAGATGCCTTAATCTCTGATTGTCCTGACTTCCCTGCCATGATGGACTGTACCCTGGAACGGTGCTCAGTTGCTCCTGCCAGGCAGTTTGTCTCAGCAACAAGGACTGTCACTAACATCCCTCCTCCTCTATGGCTCATGCTGGCGATGTCTTCTGAGGCTTCCACTCCCTAGGTGCTTGGCTAGTCCCCTCTGAAGTCTCTCCCCTAAACCTTTGGAACAAGCCTCTTCTGCACATCCTGTCACTCCTGCAGGGACCCTGGCTGGAGCAAACCACCTGCTCTGGTTTGACTCTGAGATGTCCCCGCAGGTTCAGAGGTCAAAGGCTTGGTCCTCAGCCGACCACGCCGTTTTTGAAGGTGACAGAAACTCTAGGAGAGGTAGGCCCAAGCTTGAAGAAGTGGGTTATGGGATGCACACCCTCGGTGATTACACCCGGTCCCCAGTCCTCGCCTCTCTCACCGCTTCCTGTCCACTGTGAGGGGAGCAACCTGCACCACGTACTCCTACCACGATGAGATTCTGCTGATTCTGCTTGGTCCGTGGGGCCAAGCGACCACGGACAGGAGCCTCTAAAACAGTAAGCCAAAGTACACCATTCCGCCATTAAGTCCTTCTCTCAGGTGGCATGTGGGGTGGGTGTGTGTGTGCGCGCGCGCGTGCGCACGTGTGCGCACACACGTGTGCGTGTGTGCATGCATGCATGCATGTATGGAGGGCAGAAGTCCCCATCATTCTCCATCTTAATTATTTTTTTAACACTTAAACTAAATATCTGTCTACCTGTCTACGTGTCTGTCTGTCTATCTGTCTATCTATCTACCTATCCATCCATCCACCTACCTACCTATCCAACTATTCATCTATCTATCTATCTATCTATCTATCTATCTATCTATCTATCTATCTATCCATCCATCTCTCTATCTCTCTCTCTCTCTATCTATATACCTGTCTGTCTGTCTATCTATCTATCTACCTATCCATCCATCCATCCATCCATCCACCTATCTATCTATCTATCCAACTATTCATCTCTCTATCTCTCTCTCTCTATCTACCTGTCATCTATTATTTATCTCATGGATAAATGAGCTCAGGCCCCTCTAAGCACACACCCTACTCCTGATCTATGTCATCGGCCCAGGAAACCTCCGTCCTAGCAATCACACTTACGGGAGCTAGCAAGATGCCCGGCCGATGAGGGTGCTTGCTATCAAGCTTAATGATCCCTGGGATCCACACGGAAGAGAGAAGAACCAAATCCTGCAAGTTTTCCTCTTACCTCCATGCATGTGCTATGGTGTATGTGTGTCACCGCTCCCCAGTAAATAAGTAAGCATAATAATAACTTTAAAAAACACCCTAGGCTGTTGGACATGTTTTCTGAAGTTAGTGATTTGGGTCGTGATCGAAACACAGAGCTGGCGATAAATCATCAAAAGTTGGATGAATTTATAAGTTAGTTAAACGATACAAAGCAGACGCCTTTTGGGTTTTTACCTCTTGAGTGTGTAGATATTTAAAGGACAGACGCACAGGGCTCCTAACCACTGAGCCATCCCTCAAGTCCCGCCGCCTTATTTTTCGAAGCACGGTCCTCGTTAAACCTGGAGCTCATCGATTAGGGCCAAGAGCCCCAAGGGCGCTCTTGTCTCTACGCACCCAGTGCTGGGATTACAGGTAGGGGCCACCACACCCCACCTCTTATGGGGCGCGTTCAGTCCCTCACGCTCACGTGGCCGCCTGCCCAGCCCTCCCTCGGGTACTTCAGCCTCAGCCATACAAAAGTGACAAACAGCCTATCGTAGGGGGCTACGGTGGCATCCCGCGGATAAGAACCGCACGGATGGCTGGGTAGAGGCTGTGAGCAGGCCGTTGCCAAGGGTGACTGGGAAACAGGTGGTACAGAGAGGGCCTCTGAACCTGAGAAGGAGGTCACTGTCCCCGAGGAGGCGATGACTCTGAGGATCCTAGCTCTGGGTCTTGGGGACTGGGGCATTAAAGACTGTTTCCAAAGTGGGCGGGGCCCACAGCCTTGAGAAGGAGCTGTGTGACATTGAGTGGCAGTTCCTCTCTGGGCTTTTTTTTTTTTGGTCTGTTGATAATGGACCTGCCTTGACCTCCAATATTCCTTCTAGTTCAGACATTCTGGGGTTCTGGCATGTTGTGAACAGTCATGTGGACTGAACCCCATCATTAAGCGCATACTACTTTGGATCTTAGCATCCCTAGGACTCTTTAGCCAGGATTGCAGGGCAGTGAAATGGCTCAGCAGGAAAGGCAGTTGTCAGCAAACCTTCCGACCTGCGCTAAATACCCGGTTCTGACATGGTGGAAGGAGAGAAGCAACCTCCTCCAGCTGTCCTCTGACCCTGCGTGCATGCTGTGCCTGCGAGAACCTCCATATGCGTAAGGACACACGCACAGTAGATGAACGAATGAGTGTACATGTTTACATGTGTTACGATGACCGTAAGCAGGCGGGAGGAGAGAGCATCCCGCTGATAGTTCTCACTGGAGTGGAGAAGGGCCTCGCACGGATCGGGAACAGACTGGACACGAGAGCAGCCTCGGAGTCCCTCCCTGGCAAGAAATAGCATCAGAATCTCTCCTTTCAGGCCGGTTTTACATCTTCCTCCATAACACGTGGTGTGGTGACACCACAGTGATGGGCAAGGAAGGACAACATGTGTCCCTTGCGTTCCGCACAGTCCTGATGATAGCTGGGGATATTTACCTCACTCCCCTAGAAGCTCAGCCTGAGCCCTGCCCTGCCCCCGGGTCCCCAGCCATCACTAAGAGACAAGAGCACCAGCCGTAAGGAAGGGCGACTCCAGCCTCCTCGTGGCCACAGCCCTGAAGACTCCCTGAAAGCCAGTCTGACCATCACCCAGGCTGCCAGGGCTGGAGGATGGGGGGCTCAAACAGCTGCCACCCAGCAGCCCTCTCGCCCTGATTTTTTTTGGCTACTGAGCTGAGGGGGAAGCCAGACTCCCGCAGTCTGCCCTGCCTTTCAGGAAGGCTTGAGGTCGCTGGGCCGGGCTGGGTCCCCAGCTTGAGCAATGCCTGAGTCTTCCTGTGATGCAACACTAGGATGCTGAGGTGCGTTTCAGGGGAAGGAGGGGAGGGTGGGGGAGGTGCTCTGCTCCTCCCTGGAAGAGCCCCACCTCACCTCTGCAGAGCATGGCTGGGGCAGGAAGAAGGTCTAGTGTTTACCTCATCTCTGTTGTCTTGGTTGCCCTCTGGCAAAAAAAAAATACACCTACAATACAAATACAAACACCACCAAGAAAGACCCAGAGCTGTCTCACCAGGTTGGGTCTCAAGGTCATGTTCACACTCAAGGACCTGACTTAAGTCTTGGCAGCTTCTGGGATCCCCGCGCCAGGGTTTTTGCTAGCTTTGGGGACACCAAGTCTGTATAAGGTCACCTAATAGTAAGAGGACACGCTATCCTTCCTCCGAGGTAGCCATTCTTACCCAGGAGCCCAAGTGGAAACGCCCACAGGGTCTGTGACAGGCCATCCATACCACCCACAGTCCATGGCTACCGGTCTGTCCTGCAGCCCTGATCCCTGACACTGTGCTTGGGACCACTAGGAGTCCGACATTCTCCTCGGCACCCCTCAGAGTCACCCCCATTGGTCACCTCTTCCACTGTATCCGGACAGTGCGTACTCTCAGGTCTGCACTCAGGTGACGGTGCAGTGGACAGCCTTTTCACGTCTGGCCCGTGAGGGACAGCAGGCGGCTGGGCCTGGTTGGACGGAACTTGGAGAGGCGTTGTTAACAAGTTCAAGGTTATCCTGTGTAGCTTACTGGGACGTTGGAAGAGAGAAGAGGATGGTGACACAGTGAAGTCGACAGAGCACCTGCCTAGCATGTGTGAGGCCCTGGAGCCAACGTCCGGCACTGAAAACAGGATGCAAAGGAGAATCATTGGGGCTTGGGATACCCCTCGGTCGGCAGAGTGCTCGTCCTGAATGCATGGATCCCTCGGTCTGAATCGAAGCACGGCATAAACTGGGCATGATGGTGAATACCTGCAATCCCAGAACTCAGGAGGCAGAGGAGGAAGAATTAGAAGTTCAAGGTTATTCACTGCTACATAGGAAGGTCAAGGCTAGTCTGAGCTACATGAGACTATATATATATATGTGTGTGTGTGTGTGTATGTATGTATATACATATATATATGATACATATGTCATGTATGATATGACATGAAATATATCATATATTTGTGTATATATATCATTGGTAAGAGGCTGTGCTCCTCAAAACTCAGGTTTGGGAGGGCAGGAGAACCCAGGGAAAGAATCAACCGGTTGGTGTCTCAGTTCTGGTGTTGTGGCCGAAGGAAGTGCTGGCAGAGGGTGGGGTGGGGCTCCAAGGTCAGGCCGGGAAAGAACAGAGCCTGCAAGCTCTGAGCAATGTCAAGACCATGGATCAGTGTAGAGGAGATGCCTACGAGGGCCCAGCACAGCTGTGAGTCTGCAGAGCGGGCATGGCAGGGTGCTCCTGCAATCCCAGCATGCAAGGGGCTGAGGAAGGACGAGCCTGAGCTACAAGCCAATACCTTGCCTCGAGAAGCTAAAACACTAAAAACCACAAATGAAACCTCACCCAAGCAAAACCATAGCATATACCCTGTTTTAAAGGAGGAGTGGGGGACGGCACAGGGGCAGACGCTGCAGCATGTCCCGAGGTTGGGAAGTGCTGGCCTTGTGCATTCCCTAGCCTGCGAGTTTGCGCACAGGCATGGATGTATCAGGGTGTCTCAGCTGCAGCGCACGCAGGCGCAGAGAGGGGAAAACTGCCTCCCACTTGCTAAATTCATTACGGACATCAGATTTCATTTGCTTATCCCTCCATCCCTCCATCCGCCCACCCATCCCTTCCTTCCTTCCTCCTGCAGCAGCCCAGGGCGTGCTGGAGCAGTAGAGGCAAAGCTCCTGCCTCCGGACTATGAGAACTGTTAAGTCAGGCCGCGTTAGCCTTGGATCCACTCCTTAGTACGCACGACCATCGTGGTGATCTCTGAACAGCACCGAGACTGCAGAAAGTCTTTACAGAGGGAAGTGCCCGGTTGGACATCTGCCAGTCTATCTGCAGGACCGGCCCTTCCCGCGGGCTCGGGAGGCGCAGTACCGCCCGCCGCCCCTCGGGGGCGCTGCTGGGCGGGGAGCTGGCTCGGCTGCCAGCTGCGCCGTAGGCTCGCACTCCGCGGCGGCGTTCGCTCGGGCAGGCGAGTACAGCCGGCTCCCCGCGCTCCCGATCCCGGGGCTCCACTCGCTCCCCGCGCGCTCCAGCAGTCTGTGTCTGCCCTAGCTCGGCTCGACGGCGACATGGGTGTCCCCACGGTCCCAGAGGCCAGCAGCCCGCGCGGGGGGACCCTGCTCCTTGCTCTTTTCCTCGCTGCATCCAGAGGTACAGTCTGCAGGCGGTGGGGCGCTGGGGAAGAGCGCCGGGGAGCACAGCCTGGTGTGTGTGTGTGTGGGGGGACCCAGGCAGGATGGGAGCACCCTGAATCCCCTCAGCCTGCTGTGACCTCCACCCTACCGCTGCTCTGAGGTTGCTGGGATAGCCCAGCAGGGTGCAGCGGTGGCTCCTTCTTACACTGGGCACATCTGTATGTGCTAACAGCTGTCGAAAACAGCAGGCAAGGGTGTTTCTTGAGGGCAGCCTGCCAGGCAGACCTTTCCCTGCCCAGAGGGCCCAGAGCAGGGGCCATGAAGAACTTCTGCAAGGCAGGAGAGGGACTGGGTGAGAGCATAGTGGTTGTTGACTGGCTTTTTGACACCTGGGGTATCTGTCTCCCTGCCTTCCTACTCCAGAGTCTCAGAGGACTTAGTGGGGGTGTGGTGCTGTGAGCCAGCACCCCATCTCCTCTGACACTACTGGACCATTCTAGATGGACATTTCCAGCTCTGGGCAGCTTTTTCACCTGCTCTAGATTGGAAGTCTGGTGACCCATTTGAGCGACCAGTGGGTTCCTGCCATCTAGCCAGGCTGCAGCTGAGCAGTCAGTATGGGGTACTGGGGAAGAAATGGGACACCCGTGAAGGCCAGCTATCAGTTCATGCTAGGGGCTTGGACAACTCCTCAGTGCAGACACAGGAGCCCCACACAGGGAGGTGTCATTTCCAAAGTCCACACTCACAATGTTTACCTTGTCCTGTGACACAGCACTTCCCGGGAGTCCAGCCCTTGCTTGCCCACCCAGAACAGAAGATCTCAAAGAAAGGGGGGTTAATATGATAGCTGGCCAATCAGTAGACAAGAGTCCCCTGGAGACTGCCTGTCTGACCCTTCCCTGCTAAGAGAACCCAGGGCACAAGCAGCTTCTGCAAAGACCTTCACGAGTGTCTGGACGGAGGTGGTGGGCTCGGCAGAGGGAGCCGATGGCCGGGCCAGAAAAGAAGGAAGAGGGGTTAAGAGAGAGAGAGGGAGGAGCGGCAGGGAACTTGTTATCAACACTAGGAGGCTGGCCTGGACACTGATAAGAAAGAGGTGCCCACACCCTATAGACAGAACAACTTAAGCCCTAGATGCCTGGATGCTCCCTATCACTCAAGGTGGGGAGACTGAGGCAGGGATGAGGCAGGGGTAGAGGATGTTAGGGTCCCAGCACCAAGGCCAAGGCTCCTCGAAGGGCATGGCTTCCAGGAACAGGGGACAGCAGCAGGCAGGACGGCCGGTACTGTATCCACCAAGGCTACCATCCTCCCCCCAAGTGACCCCACAAGGGGTCTCCCTTTTCTTGCCCCTCCCTACCCCAACTTGAACAGGATGCTTTCCATTCGGCAGCCCCGATTTGGGAAACTAAGTCCTAGAGATTCGGAGCAAAAGGAACACAGCGCCAGGAACATCCCAGAGCAGGGAGGGAGACCCTGGGGGTCCTCACCGCACTGCACCCCCGTACCCAGGCGGTTGCACAACCCCAGCTCTTAGCTACTCAAACTACTGCGTGAGCTGAAGACCACCTCCCCAGGTTCAGCTCAGGGAGGTATTAGGGCTCTGCGAGGCTTTCGGGAAAGGGACGGAGGCGCCTTTGAGGCTGGAGCTGCTCTGACCTCAGTGCTGGCTCTAACGTAAGTGTGTAAGTGTCCTTTCCTTCCCATAGCAGACCTGCCCGGGAGGTCTGGAGACTGAGAACACTCTTAGTCAGCCCAGGTGCTGGGTCTCCTTGGGCAGAACTGTGTTTGGGGCAGGGTGAGTTGGGGTCTGAGGGACTTCAAGCAGTCAGAGCTTAGGGAACACAGTCCTTTCCTGGCCTGACACGGACCGAGACGGGTGGGGGTGGGCGGCAGAGGGATTACTTTGGGAACCAGGAGCCAGCAGACCCCGAAGGGTGCAGAACCTCTTCCCCACAGTCATCCTTAAGATTTGAGGAAGTTACTACCTTGCCTGTCCTCAGTCTGACCCAGGAGCCCCGTTCACATGGGTGCTCTGGTGTGAAATAGGGGCAGCTGTCTTCCCCTTCATAGTAAATAAGGCTGGTAAGGCCCTATTGAGTAAGCTCAGTGCTGCAAGTCTCTGACCCAGAAGTGGTCAGCTCTTAGGAAATCCACAAGCCCCGCCGGGTAGTCTGAAGCTAGAGGCAGCGATGCCACAGGATACCCAGGGGCCAGAAGCACTAAGGAGTACTGACCTGGGCTGGCTCTAAGGCTGCAGGTTCCCTTTTGTGGATCTAGGAAACGGGGTTACCAAATGGAAGTTAAAGGGGTCACCTCCCTATGTTCAGGATACAGGATCTTAGTCCTAAGCAGGAGAAATCGAGGGTCCTATTTGGCCTGTAGGTACCGACTGATGTATTGACCTTGAGGTCCTAGGTTCAAAGGTAACTATTGCCTATGGTCAAGTCTGGTCTTGCCAGGAATTAGCACTGGCTTCTGATGCCTATGGATCCCTTTTGAAGGTCTGGTTGGGCCATGGCCTTCCTGATGTTTGAGTAGTTTGATGTATATCTGCATGCCAGGACTTCCTCCAGCTCTACCTTAACTCTTTCATAGTTAGTCCTGCGTTCCAATCTTGGCTGGCCATCCGTGAGCCGGACAAGCTTCTTAGCATCCTTGGTCAAGTCTCCATCTGCTGATCTGTCCTTCCTTAGACACAGCTGTGCAGAGCTGATGGGCAAAACTTCCCATGGTGCCTAGTACTTGTGATGTTGGTAGTGCGTCATCTCCTGGTTTCTGGGGACTCCACACCAGTGGCTTTCCACCTGAACTTCTGCTGTCCGCAGGGCCCTCCCTGATGAGGGCCCAGGATGTAGGAAACTATAGAAGATACCACCACCGGGGAGTGCATTTCTCAGACTCCTAGCATCTGAAGGATGCCCGGTTGGTTCTAGCTATCCCTCTGGACTGAGAGTCTGAAA